>NMRA01000358.1:127810-183280 GCA_002633005.1 Phoronis australis | reverse complement strand
AGCCATTAATCAAGTCATGGGCAACTTGATTTGAGCCAACTGTTAGTCTGCAGTCCTATTGAATTGAAAAGTTATGCAACACTAAACTGGTGTTAACACATATAAGAAAATTGATGATTTTTAAATTAAAATTATGAGGAGTAAGATAAACAAGTTCCAATATTCACTTAACATAGTAGTATAAAAGATATCGTGGAGACAGTTTGAGATTCATAGATCCTTATAATTGAAAAAAATGTTCATTGAAATTATAGACACATGGTGAACAGAGACACCTGGTGGCTGCCAAAAGTATTGCTCACAGGCTACTTTAGTTTTTGACAATATTGGACAAGACAACTAGTTCTTGTCTGTCAATCATCTAAGTTCTTAACAGGTCCTCCTGGAAGCAGTTTGTTTGCAAGTGTTGGATTTTATATTTTAACCTATTAAAAATAACTAAAAAATTATGGGTCATGGGTTGGAGAAATAAATGAAAAATATGGGCAGTGGGTACAAAATAAAAGTGCCTTCCCCCCTTCCCATACAGATTTTGCTGGAACAGCCCTAAGGTAAATTCACTAAAAGAATAAATCTTCACAGGAATATAGTTTTCAAAATATGAGTACGTAGCTAAGTTTTTCTCTTATCAATTAGTAGCACCAGCTTTCGAAAACTGTTGCAATTAAAATATTCACCTACAATTTGCGAAAAACACGATAAACAATCGCAGCCCATAGCAAATAAAAGGGAAAATGGCAACTGGAAGTTCCCACACGTGCATATGTGGCACACAGGATTAATAGTACAGATCACCTTGGGTATTTTCATAGCCTCGAATTATACCTTGGAGGTGTTTCATACCTCCACATGTGTTAACTTCCATCAGAGCAGTAAAGAGCTTTGGACGAGTTAAAAATAATGTTCATCTGTTATGCATGTCTCAATACAGAAGTCATTCTCAATCTGTGGTCCGTTTTGTGACCCTTTTTCACATTTCAGCCAGTTATCTCAGGAGTATGCCAGCGCATTCACGGACATTCCCCAATTTGACTGTCACAACTTCCTGTTCCGAGATAATTTGAGGCTACAAAAATACCCAAAGTGTAGAGGACACAAACACTTGAGGTGTTGCAAGTGCATTTTGAAGATATCACTAATGATTGGTGGAGACAGTAGAAATCGAAAGTGAGCAATCCTCACAGAAGTCATTTTTCAAACACTCATCAGATGGCAGTGAATATTGATAGAAGTGCCTTTTAGGCGGTTACCTAACTTTCCTGTGAATGAAAATGCAAGCCGACTGATAACCCATCCCATAATTGCATCAGCTAATTTTCAATTCAATTTTTAATGAAGGGGATGCAACGTTAACTTTGACTCATGAACAAAGTCTTCTTCCATTTCAAGTATATACTCATCATAGAGACTAAATAACATTAGTTGCAGAAACAAATGGGAGACCCAAGTTGTGACAAGTATTTTTAATCAACGAGTACTTGCATCATTAAAAGTCAATTTCCTTATGAAGAGGATGTGTCATGTACGCTTACACAGATCTGAGAAATGCACACAATTTGCACACTCTTAAAATGACATTAAAAATAAAGACCAACATGACTATAAGTCACATTTTATATTTTTTGTTTTGCAATGTACAAGAAAGTAGAAATAATTTATTTCTTGGCGGCTTCATCTTCCTTAGCATAGGTTTTGAGAATTTCTTCTTTCTTTGTAGCAATGCGCTCATCACGGCGTTTACGTGCTTCTTTCACCTTATTCCTTCTGGCTTCAGCTTGGTCACTGTAACACAATGAGTGTGTAGAGTAATGACATACTGACATTGCATTGGCAGGCAACATGCTCCAGAATTGGCGTTGATAGCTATTACTTGCTGGTCTTTCTCAAAACGCCAATAATGGAAGTAAATTCTATTTTGATCTTAGAAATTTGAATCGCCAAAATCAGCACTGTCATTTTGTACATTTGAAACAAGATTAAACCATTATTCCACGAAAACTGTGTGTTCAATGTCAACTTGAAACCAACTTTTCATCATTTCTAGGCAACCTGGCAATGTGCTTACAATCAAACTGAACAATAACGTTTCATCACTTCTAGGTAATCTTACCTGAGCAGCTTAGCACGTTGTTTCTCAGCCTTCTTCTTGTGGATATACTCCATCAAGACCCGCTTGTTTTTGAACACATTACCCTTGCACCTCATGTAGAGTGAGTGGTACCTGCAAAAGACAGTAGTTCATTCTCAGAGTACATGAACAAGGTGAAACACTTAACAAACCTGAATTTATTTCACACAACAATCATTGACCCATTGATTTTTTTTTACTTTCTGCAAGATACTGAACACTTTCCTGTGAGCAAAGAATGTGGAAAATTCAACTAAAGTTGCCTCACAACAAGAACTCATCAGCCATTTCAAAAATGGGGTCAAACCATTCCAGGCGTGACATCACAGCAGAAAGAGGGGGAGGCAAATCTTCTAGCATTTTACGCATCTAGTTGACCATATTCGTGAATTGTTCTAAGGACACAATAAAAAGAAATGAGCATAAATGATATCAGGTTTACATTTGTTGAATCAAACTGGTTAGCGGAATATGAATTGTGAGTTTCAGAAGACTTAAAATACAATACAGAAATTATGGCAAACGAGCAAGGACACAGTTGTGATGGTGGTGACTGCTACATTCTTGTCTACATAAGACCAGACATTTCAAATTTAATGGGAATAATAAATTTTGAGAACATGTTTGAAAGTCTGCGTATATTTACTATGGAAAGTTTGTATGTCAAGTCTTTAAATTCCAACTATGAGTGAAACGTGCATTTTTTTTTCGCCGACCTGAACACAGACTTTGACTCAATAGCCAAAGTGTGCTCGCACTTCAACAACAATTCAAGTTTGTTGTTTGTATCACACAAGTATGTTAACACCGTTACCGTAAAATCTCACAATATAGAAGACAAGTGAAATCTTACATCATTTTCCCCATAAAAGTTATACATTTAGGACCAAATTAACACTCTTCCATGTTCAAGCTTTGTATCATAGCTACCAACAGACAATATTTTGTGAGACATTCACAACATAAGGACGCCTCGAAAATTGAAAAAAAGAGCAATTTTGGCAATTATTTTGTCTGACACGGGTGTGATTTTATGGCATTTTCAGATTTACCTCAGCTCCACTACTTACATGTGCCTGTCGATTTTCTTGTTGTCCCTGTACTTCTTCAGCAGTCGCCTCAGAACCCTCATACGACGAATCCAGACTATTTTGACAGGCATCCTAGCATTGGCAGTACCCTTCCTCTTTCCTGTTCCAGTGTGACGGCCCTTACGACGAGCAATGGCATTCTTACGTACACGAGCGCGTGAATGCACTGCAACTGGTTTCCTGATGATCAGACCATCCTTGATGAGTTTACGCACATTCTGCCGTGAGTTGGCGTTAGCGATCTCGTTAGTTTCGTTGGGATCAAGCCACACTTTGTTTTTGCCACATTTAAGGACAGCAGCAGCCAGACGCTTCTGTAGGCGCAGAGTACTGAAAATAAACATTGATGACATCATCATCACACAATAACTGAACTGATAGTCAGGTACACTGGAGACCATGTATAAATTCTAATACAAAGAGTACCCTTATCCAGGCAGTACGAAGCTGGCCATTTGATTTAATGCAAGTGCTTTCATTTGGAAATCAAATTTTGTCGCATTTTAGTCAAAACAAAAAACATCATTCGAAAGCTCAATGACCCAGGGCTGGAGTTTGACCTAACTTTCCTATAAATGGGTTAGTCTGGAAGACTAAGACTCTAAATTAAGAAAACAGCAAATTTGGCACCCATCTTACTCCATTTACTGGGAAGACGTTAATAAGCATTCTTAAATGAAACTGTCACTAAACGCAATGCCATAGTCTGTAATAATACACAGTATTATGTTCGAAAATTACTTCGACAAGAAAATTTGGAAAAGAACTTCATTTTGTTAGTTTGTCATGTTGGTTCCTGGTCATATCAGAAATAAAATTGACAAAATTTTCATTTTCAGCTCTTTGTATCATTTTTTACTTAAATTCAGTGTTTACCAAACCCATCAAAAGGTATTTCACAAGTTTTGCATTCAAAATTGCAGAGTGTATGGTGCTTCTTCTAAATCTTAAGCGACCAATTTACCAAACTTTGTGGTGGACAAATATGTTTATTTTTTGCGTAAGATGTCCTTATTACATGTAGCAAATATTCACGACAATAACCCGATATCGCACTGCGGCACTGGTAGATCCGTCCCGTTGTCAGCGCGCAAGCGGTCCCGGCAGACAATCGTGACATAGGGATGTATGTCTCGTTTTTATCGCATGAGACAGCCAAAGTGAAAATGACAACCCTCTTAATCGCTAAACGACGACCACATCTTTATTTTCAGTTGCCAAGAAATTCTCAAACCCCTTTACTTGTTTCTGGGGCTACGTTCGCCAAATATAATTTGCCTTTCGACATGGTAGTCAGCGTAACGTGTAGGTCAACTCCAGCAATTCAAGTGCGTGAACTCACGCATGCGCACCACTCTTCAAAGCTCCACATCAAAAGAGAACAGCAACAGTCCTAAATGAAAGAGTATAAAGGCTTGGCTCTGTTAAGTATCCGGGTGCCAGTGGTTTATTTAAAAATGAACTCATAGATTACCGGCGGTTACAAAAAAACCCCGATTTTATGATATGCCCCGGGACCGATATAACCCAGAACTGGTATTTTCCTGTTGCGATGTTTCCCCAAGGTCATTGTTCCCTAACCCCTATATTCTATGCACGAAGCCAGGTTGTTGCAACTAAACGGGTACTAGATGCGACACTGTGGTTAGCGAACTTTTCGTTCCCCGGACCGCCGTCGCCGTAAAATGTTCAGACACCAATAGCAACTATGATCTTGTTCTGGCCGAATCGGGCAATTAAAAAACAAAATTATTCCGGTTGGCTAAAAGGGTACAGTGTAGGTGGAAACCATATCCAGAAATTCACCCCTACTAGATGGAGTTTGCCTCGCAAAATAGTATTATTACGTTTCTTACCATTGCAGTCTTTTAATATCTTATTACCGCCAACACCCATGTTAACGACCATGCTCACGAACAAGCCTACTCCTTATTTTTGAAGTGTTTTACAATAAGCGCTCACTGATCTACTAAGCGTTCCCCCTCAACTTTGAGAATTTTCAATTGAGCGCCCGCAATTCAGGCTAGCGTCCATCATAGCGCACTGCAAACGACCGCGCGTGGTTTAAAATTGACATGCAGACTATACGGTGTCTCACTCTCATTTTACACAACAAATTCAGTTTTCAAAAAACGTCTTTTCTCAATATGTAAAAACCGAATCCCGGCTTTGTTTCATACCTCCGAAAGAACCATTAACACCCGTGACATGCGTCATTTTGTGGCTGACCTATTTTTTCCCGTACTTGGAAGGTATTGAGGAGCAAACTCGCCATTACCCGATGGAAACCCGCACGGAGGAAGTAGGGAATTATTTCGAGGCTATTCGTTTCATGGAAAACTAATTGTTGAGTATTTAAACAGCATAACTCCCGGCGATTATTCTTGTTTGGTAAGTTACCCATGATTACCAACGCTGCCTAGGGCAATGTTGGTGGACCAACGAATGAACGAGCTACCGGCACACGTCATCGTTATTAATCCTCGTTATGTCTGCTCTCGTCATCACCTTCGTCGTTTCTTTTGCCATCTTATGTCATGGTCATCTATGAGACGCATACGATGTCGTTAATAATTGACGAAATCGACCAATGACGTTGACTAATGAAAAAGGAACAGCGTGTGTTGTAGCAGATCGCCGATAGATGGCGCTAGGTATAGCAAGTTCCCTGAAATGGCTGCTGATTTCACAATGCACGTGGCTAAGTGGACCGAGTTCGGATTAGAACGGAGTAATTGAGGGTCGTGAGGTGGATATGTATGTCTGAGGAATGCAACGATATCAAAATCATTCATTTAGACCCATATTTAGTGGGTTTATTTGGAACAAGTTAGGGTCCCCGAGCTACCTGAGTGCCGAGAGTGCGTACAGTCCGCCATCTTCGGACAGACATTCATTTGCCATTACCTACTTCGTTACTGTTGTGTCGGTTAAACACATTCGATGGACCGCATATAACATGTTAGGAATAAGAAATTGCTAGTTTAGTTATCGCATATAATTGGTTTATTTAAATTGATCATTGGGCGGTAAATTCCTCGATTAATCTGCACGAATTTTACCTCATGGCCAATCTCAAACACCACAATCGCTAAAAAGGACGGGACTATATTCAATGCCATGGTATGTGAAAATTGATCATGTTTATCAAGGTATTACAGTTTCTTTTTTAAGTCATTGTTTTCAAAATTAATATTTTATGCATAAAATGTGTTAAAAGTTTTCATTTCTATAACAAATAAGTGACTAAGTGCACAGAAAAGGACTATTGCGCGCAACAATTTTAAGGAAGGCGAATCACACTTCTCGAGCTTTCACGGCGGAAGCAGGAAATGACCTTGGGGTCAACTACAATAATAATTCACGCTTGGGTATGACATTGGGCATGACCTTGGTCACCTGAAAAGTCTTTCTTATTTGTAGCTGGTGCGCACAATCTTGCGGTGAATTCATAATTGAGTGTGAGAATGGATTGGTCGAGTCCAATAAGCCCAACACGGCGACGAGCTTTGTCAGGAGGCAGTTACGATCGTGGTTCGAACACGAGCAATTCTGCTGGCTCTGGCTCAGGCTCAGCAGGTCTATGTGCAAGTCCTAAAGTTCGCCGGTTTCGAATTGATCGCATGGCGAGTATTGGCGGCGATGTTCGTCCAGGAAACGAAGGGAAGACGGTAGTTAGGGACTCTTACAAGGGTAGAAGTATTGCTGTATTTACCAGTGGTGGAGACTCACAAGGTGAGTGTTTGTTCGAACTTTTGGTCAGTTCATACATACTTAGTTGCTGTGGCTTGGCGCCGTGACCGGCTAGCGAAGCTCTGTTTACTTTAGGATTGGTTTACCAACTGGCGACTAGTAGCTAGTTGGTTCACTAACTTCTGCTCATAAATACTAGTTTATGTAGGGCAGGAATGGTGGTCCTTATCTGGAGCCTAATGTGTAACTGGCCAACCGATAGACGCTGACACATCCTTATCCATCATTCATTTTCGGCATTCGCACACCCAGCTAGCCTAGGGCCTAGGCTAAACTATCAAGTGTTATTACTTTGTTTACTGGAACCTTTTGAGTTAAGATGGACACCTTTGGGGGCAGTTGGACTGAGATGGGACTTTTAAATCCTTCCAGTTTAAACAATTAACTACTTATGCACTCAAATAACCATACGTCAAGAAAATTGAAGAATAAACTCCATTACAGTCAGTGTGATGGAGGTTAAAGCAGAAACACACAGTACGTTATGAGGACATAACCTGCCTGCCAGCAACGCTGCGAGGCAGCAGTTAGACTGTCTTACGGGTGACCTGTCTAACCAACTGAAAGTTTTTAGCAGGAGATGGCGATAACTTAAAACGAGTCATTATATGATATTGATAATCCGGAGCACCCAACAACAAACCTGTTCTTTTATGATATATGTTTTGGTCCTTTAACTTAAAAATATAACTTCAAAATTAAATTCAATTCTATTACCAATGCAGTTTTCTTGGCTACAATTTAAAAAATCGCCTGTTGTCAGTCATGTTTTCTTACTGCCAAGGTTACAGCTTTTTGATCAGGTGACCTATAATTTGCATACTTAGGGTAAAACAGCTGGGAGGAAGGTAATACAGTTTTGTCAATGTATATATCTCAGAATCTATTATTTTCAACTATTTCCGAAAGTTTCAAAAACAATGTTTCTGTATATAATGTTCAGTGTTTACTGTATTTTCTCAATTAAAAAGTCAATCGATTGAGCAGTTCTTACAAGGTCATTTGCCTTAATAAAGGGAACCTGGTGCATCCACAGGATTACTTATCCAAACTCAGCCATTTTGCACACAAGTGTGTCTAATGTTTCAGCCTCCCGTGCCGATGGTTGAATGTGTACATGCCAAAAATCGCAGGCAAGTTTTTTAGTGTATTGATTTATTGGTACTTATTTGGAAAGTCGTCTGAGTTCAAAGTGTCAACCAGGATTTTGGAATTGAAGAACTGGGGAGATCATTCGTGTGGGTTTTTTAGTCGAATAGAAAATTAAATGTACATTGGTTGCTCAGTACTAACCACTTTCCCCAACTGGGCCCAACATTCGTACTCTGTTCAGTTTGTTGAACAATTCTGGCTCCCATCTGTTTACATCCTGCAGTATTTTTGGCACATTCTTGGATGTGTGTGTGTGGTGACTTGTTATGTTCAGCTTGTTTGGATGGATAATTGATTTGTGATGAGATGAATATTAAAGGGGCTTAACTTCCTGCAAACAATGCAGTAATGTAATAAACCTAGATATCTCACTTGCCAGCATGTTCAAAATGAGGTTGAAATTGAACATCCTACTGGTAGTCGATGCAGTCTCTGTCCTCACGTCTGGTATGTACATACCGGTATAAGTGAGACTCAAGACTGCTCTCTCCCCAATGGACACCATGAAACTATCTGCAACGGTTCCTCGCTTTCCAGTGGTGTTTTATGGCCATGGCAGTGATAAATTCGTGGTCTGCGTGCTGATGGGCAATCTTGATAATACCCACAACAGTATAAATCTCAATGATTGTTTTTCAATACATGTGATAACGGAGGCCTTGGATAAAGACACGCGCCACTACCTCCAACTATTCCCATTCCCTCTCCCTAATCTTCCTCTGTTCCCACTTTCCCAGGTTGGCATAAGAATTAGCTTTTCGCACCCATTTGTCTTCATACCTGATGAAGGGCCGCTCCTGTTTAAGGCTCCAAAGCTAGTGTCTTTAAAAGGAATTACTACCCTGTTTTGACGATTTCCACCAGTCCTTGTTCTGTCAGTTGCTAATGCATCAGTGTCATCAATCTTCAACTATGGCAGGAATAAAAAAACTCATCCTCATGTCACAGATTGGATATTATGGTTTTCGGCTGGTGGTATTTCGATACTGTTGCAGTGTAATTCGCTACAAGCATAGACCATGCATTCCCATTTAGCAGACTTTGAAAGGAGTTCTCAAATTTTCCTCCAAAGTTTTAAGGGCTGTCTGGGGTTACAGAGCATTATATTGTATCAGAGAATTGGATGGAAAAGTCATTTTTAATATCTGTTCATAGGCTATCCTGGTTTGGTGTCCATTTAACAAAAATATTCCAGGTTTTAAAATGTTTTACAAGCATCTGGATTGTGTCATTTTATCTGGTCTCTGCACATGCCATTTTAGTCCCTGCTAGTCACAGTTGTCAAGGTTGTTCGGTATAATTAATTCCAGGGTGTACATGATTTTTTAGGTACAGCAGAAAACTTAACATGCTCACCTAGTGAGAGTGGGCTCAAAAATGGGAACACATTTGAAGAAATTTGTGAGCTGTTCTGCTTCTTGAATTTTTCAGCTATCCCGCCGCACCATCTGTCCAGCTTTTTGACAAATAGTGAATTGACATTTATATTATCATGTACTGTAATTTCCCATACGGCTTAGCGTTTTTTCCCTTCAACTAAAAAGAAAGTTCAGACGGGACATTTCATGGGTTTTTGCAGCACCCACGATTTCAAATTCGATTTAAAAATGCTGTCAAGTTCTTTGGGGTGTCACATCTCCCAGAAACGTTGTGTGTTGAGTGTAGATTTCACCTTTGGATTTTGGAGTCTAGACCTACATGTCCCTCATTTCTCTGGATGTCCTGCTTTTCAGTCCAGTTTTGTTCTCTAATGTTGACAACCAATGCAACAGGTGTTCAAATTGTCACTTTGATATGAAGATTGTCATTTCCATAATCCACTTTCTCAGTAACATATCATAAAAATTTGTTCCATTGTCTCTTGTTTAGGGTAACACACACTACATGTATCAATATCTCTATTGTCAAGAAAACAAATGTTGTATTCATTCTTTTTGCCAATCAGCTATGCAGCAGTAATACCCACAACCGGCGTCCTGAATTGCGGAGTCGCAAGCAGATGACCCTCTGTGTGACAGTGTTTGGGGCCATTAGACTGCAAAATGTTCCAAAAATATAGATGAACTTTGTTCGGAAGAAATTTTCGGTGATAACAGTTAATTAAGTCCCTTTGTACTAAACAAACATTCCACCCTACTTGTAAGCCCTATACTTATTTCATAGTGCAATAAACATCCTACACTGGAATTAATGAATGCAAACAACTCTCACACTTGCCTGGTGCAACCTCAGCTGTGCATTTGATTATCAAAGTTGGCATTTCATCTCTATAGTTCAGTGAAATGAGCAAGAATACACCATTGCTTGATTGATGTGACTTATTTAGACACACTTAATAAACTTTGGTAAACATGTGGAGGTGAATCACTAATTAATGGAGGTCAAAACTCAAAAATTTTCCATTGTGCTTAGTAACCCAGCTAGATTAATAGTTTTCAAACCTGGTTTTTAAATGAAATGTTTTCACAAAAATAATGCAGTCTTTGAGCAAGTTGGAGTATTCTGCTTTGGAAATTACTCTAGGATCAACAGAGGTTGTGGAATCTAACAACAGCTTTACTGGTCAGCAGGTGTAAATAAAACTTGCACCCATCTGACTCACAACAACAATCTGTAAACAGGTGGTATGATGTTGACAATGGTGTAGAAGCATGTAGATGCAGTATGCTCTGCCTTTTTATGTACCCACATATATTTCATATGTTTATGTATATGCATATACCATCCGTGTATTATGTGTTCATACACAAAACGTACCGAGAGTTACCGGTAGACAAAGTAATATCCCACGAGACATTATTCGTTCTCAGTCGATAAGCGGAATGATGTGGAGTGGGATATTCATCTACGTCAATTGAGGGATGTTTTGTATTTATCCCATATGCTTCACATATCTAAATTTGTTTCATTTTTCGACAGTTTTTTTATTATTTCTCCCAGACTATTCACATGGTGGATCAAATTCTATATGTATGTATTTGTCCGTTAGGTTACAATTTCTATAGTAAAAGCAACAGTTTTAAATGTAACAATTTCTTACTCGAAAAGAGATAACAAAGACAAAAACAACTGTATTGTGCATTGAACTTGTAACTTTTCCTGAAAATAAATTACATTACAATATCTAATATTGTAGTTACCAAGGAATCAGTGCCTAAGTTACAAACGATATAATATTGAGGAAATAAACCAGAAGTGTCATATAATTAATAGTTTTGTACCAGATGTTACATTTGGGACCTGATTGTATGTTGAGTGTTATTTATACTACTGCAATTTTAATTACCACTTAAAATTATTTTGGGAAGGTTTGATGATCGAACCAGCTAACGACGTCGAGTCGACATTGACTTTTGAACTTTCCATGTCAGAGGGCTCTAATGAAGAAGTCCTAGGAGTGCAATACGGAAAACAATATCACATGGCCGTGTTGCACTCGACTTATTCAACTCGTATAATTATCCCATATGCGTTGAATCAGTCGAGTGCAATACAGACATGTGATGTATTCCCCTCGCAGGCTACTTCAACAGAAGACCATTTTTGGATGATATCTAGAGAATGGATTGAGATATTTCACTGAAACTTGAAGTATGCGCTGGCACCTTGAAATTTTCAGGCGGACTCGACCAATGCAGCACCTCCTGGTGGCTATTTTGTTTTCAGCTGGAGCTTTTCAAGTATTGTTTGGGTCAAAGTTGTTTCCTGATGAAATCTAGTAAACCGATTGATGTAGTCAAACAAAACTTGCTGCAGAAGTACAAATTTAGAATGTGTCATTTGATTTTCGGATGGATTGGGACTACTGCAGCACCTCCTAGTGGCTATTTTGACTGAGAGCATGTCCAGATGATATGTAGAGAACTGGTTAAAGGATTTGATTGAAGATTAACACAGAGGTACTTGATGATGTCAATGTATTGACACCATTAAATTTTTGGACCGATTCGACCACTACAGTGCCACCTAGATGCAGTTTTTGGAGAAGAGCATTTCTGGTTGATAAGATCTGATTTATGGATTTTAATAAAACTTTTATGCAATCCCAATGTTATGTGATGGCATTGCACTGGCACCATTATTTCTGACTGATTCGACCATTGCACCTGTTAGTGGCTATTTTATTGTCGAAAAGAAGCTTTAATTCATTATGTATGTTGCTCTTCCACTAAGTTTGTTTTTTTACTTGGCGGAATTTTTCCGCCAAGNTACCGTTTTTTTCCTTTGACTAAAAAGAAAGTTCAGACGGGACATTTCATGGGTTTTTGCAGCACCCACGATTTCCAATTCGATTTAAAAAATGCTGTCAAGTTCTTTGGGGTGTCACATCTTGGCAGAAACATTGTGTGTTGAGTGTAAATTTCACCTTTGCATTTTGGAATCTAGACCGAAATGTCCCTCTTTTTTGTGGATGTCCTGCTTTTCAGTCCAGTTTCATTCTCTAATGTTGACAACTAATGCAACAGGTGTTCAAATTATCTCTTTGATATGAATATCGTCATTTCCATAATTCACTTTCTCAGTAACATATCATAAAAATTTGTTCCATTGTCTCTTGTTTAGGGTAACACACACTACATGTATCAATATCTCTATTGTCAAGAAAACAAATGTACTCGTTCTTTTTGCCAATCAGCTAGGCAGCAGTAATACCCACAACTGGCTTCCTGAATTGCAGAATCGCAAGCAGATGATCCTCCTTGTGACAGTGTTTGTGGCCATTAGACTGCAAAATGTTCCAAAAATATAGATGAACTTTGTTCGGAAGAAATTTTCGGTGATAACAGTTAATTTAGTTCCTTTGTACTAAACAAACATTCCACCCTACTTGTAAGCCCTATACTTATTTCTTAGTGCAATAAACATCCTACACTGGAATTAATGAATGCAAACAACTCTCACACTTGCCTGGTGCAACCTCAGCTGTGCATTATCAAAGTTGGCATTTCATCTCTATAGTTCAGTGAAATTAGCAAGAATACACCATTGCTTGATTGATGTGACTTATTTAGACACACTTAATAAACTTTGGTAAACATGTGGAGGTGAATCACTAATTAATGGAGGTCAAAACTCAAAAATTTTCCATTGTACTTAGTAACCCAGCTAGATTAATAGTTTTCAAACCTGGTTTTGAAATGAAATGTTTTCACAAAAATGATGCAGTCTTTGAGCAAGTTGGAGTATTCTGCTTTGGAAATTACTCTAGGATCAACAGAGGTTGTAGAATCTAACAATAGCTTTACTGGTCAGCAGGTGTAAATAAAACTTGCACTCATCTGACTCACAACAACAATCTGTAAACAGGTGGTATGATGTTGACAATGGTGTAGAAGCATGTAGATGCAGTATGCTCTGCCTTTTTATGTACCCACATATATTTCATATGTTTATGTATACATAAACATATGAAATATATACGGATATACACGGATGGTATATGCATATAGATATGCATATACCATCCGTGTATTATGTGTTCATACACAAAACGTACCGAGAGTTACCGGTAGACAAAGTAATATCCCACGAGACATTATTCGTTCTCAGTCGATAAGCGGAATGATGTGGAGTGGGATATTCATCTACGTCAATTGAGGGATGTTTTGTATTTATCACATATGCTTCACATATCTAAATTTGTTTCATTTTTCGACAGTTTTTTTATTATTTCTCCCAGACTATTCACATGGTGGATCAAATTCTATATGTATGCATTTGTCCGTTAGGTTACAATTTCTCTAGTAAAAGCAACAGTTTTAAATGTAACAATTTCTTACTCGAAAAGAGATAACAAAGACAAAAACAACTGTATTGTGCATTGAACTTGTAACATTTCCTGAAAATAAATTACAACAATATTTAATATTGTAGTTACCGAAAAATGGGTGCCTGAGTTGCAAATGATATAATATTGAGGAAATGAAACAGAAGTGTCATATACCGTAATCGTTCGGGTTAACGCCCATGCTCAGTTAACCGCCCATCCCCGACTTTAAGTGGATTTTCGATTTAACNTTCTTTTGTTCATCCTCGCCACCATCGTCGTCATCTTCGTCATCATCTTTATCGTCATCTTTTTGGTTGATTTCGCCAAGTTTCGCTCCTCGGAGCGCTTTCATTTCAAATTTTGTTTGGCAGAAGAGGATAAGTAGAAATTAAACCGATTGACGAATTTCAATGAACCTGGACACAGAGTTTTATGATAAATGCGCCTTCTCTGTTTGATTTGAATTTGAGCTCTGCAGCACCTCTTAGTGGCCATTTTGGGGAAGGGAATTTCCAGTTGGTATTCATAGAGATCTAAGTGATGGATTTCAATGAAACTTGACACAGAGGTTTGCAAATATTGCAATGTGCCAGCATCATTAAATTTTTGGGCAATCCTTGATTACTGGTACTGTAACATCTCCTAAGTGGCCATTTTTTCTCAAGGGTTTTCCAAGTGTTGTTTGGAAAAGTGGCCCTCCTATTGTTTGGTCAACTGATTGTGGATAGTTCTTGTCGTGACGTTCTGGCAACGTAAGTGAAAATACTTCCTATGTAATAATTTCCCAATGGGAAATTTGCGACTACCAAATAATTTTTGCATGGGTGATTTGCAGCTCTAATTATCCCATAAACGATTGTACCCTATGCAGGGGAATCAACTATTGGTCAGACTTCAAAACCACTTGTCTGGATTTCAAAATGTGATGGTTTCACCCAAAAAACTAATTGGCTAGACCCAAAACTCGATGGCTGGTGCTATAACTAGTTGGCCAGTGATTAAAAACAACGGTCGAACTTCCTCAGAGACTCGCTTTGAAAGTTGAGCCCGATATGTTCAGCCATTGTGTTTGTGAGCACCGGCCAAATTGTTTTAAGTCCACCCAACCCGTTTTAAGTCCACCCAACCCGTTTTAGGTCCGGCCAACCAGTTTTTGGGTGGTGCCATCTAGTTTTGAGGTACTGGACATTGCCTTTTGAGGTCTGACCACTGGCCATTGGATTTTGCGGTTCAGCTAGCTGGTTTTGAAGTCTGTGTAAGGACTCAGGCTCTGAAATCAACCAATTGTTGATTTCATCCCTTGTTATGGGATGACTTCACCATGGCTGATTTGTGGCTAATTGGGATAATTTGTGAGTTGATTTAATGGTCATTTTTATCATTATGATGAATTTACCCCCTCAGTGAAGATTGGTTCTGTTTGTGATTTGGAAGACTTGTTGATACAGATTTGAGTTGGTCTGTTGGTAACTCTTCATTATGTCTTCCTGTGCCCTGCTCTTGTTGTGCAAGTGTTCAGCTGTAGTCATTGATCATACCTATGGTCTATTATTGGAGAAAGTCTGACGCCCTACATGGATTACATGTGATGGAGGCATGCTGCTGGAATGAGAGCAATCTATTGATGGAATATCAGAGATTTAGTAATGGGAACATCAGTGAAATAAAAATGTAAATTTTCATTAAGTTTATGAATTTCCAATTATTTGTATTTCCAGGCATGAATGCAGCTGTGAGAGCTGTAGTGCGCATGGGTCTGTATGTGGGCTGCAGGGTATACTTCATAAAGGAGGTAAGTAAAACTGGCCTCTATGTGGGCTGTAGGATGTACTTCTTAGAGGGGATATCTGTATGTGGGCTGCAGGAGGTAAAGTAAAAGTAAAACCGGCCTGTATGTGAGCTGTAGGATGTATTTCTTAGGGGGGATAAGTATGGGTCTGTATGTGGGCTGCAGGGTGTACTTCATCAAGGAGGTAAGTAAAATCGACCTCTTTGTGAGCTGTAGGAGGTACTTCATAGAGGGGATAAGTATGGTTCTGTATGTGGCTGTAGGATGTACTTGGCCAAAATCGATAAACTCTGGAATATTTCTGGAGTCCCTGGTGGTTTCATCGTTCTTTTTGGTAAAGGGCATAACAATCCTATCACAATAAGGAATATTAGGTGACTGATTTTATGATAGTAAAAACTAAGTCAAATTAGATTTTTTTTCCAGTTAAACAGGGCAAAATGTAGAGCTTTTAACTTAGAAATTAAATAACACTACTAAGAAACTTCAAATGTTTCAAACATCGCCATATCCATCATTTAAAATTAATGTGATCAGAAGAAATTCCGGAATGATGGCCAGTTTTAGTTTTTCTTGACCAACAACTATTGTCAGTGTTTGTGAACAACTACCAATATCCATCATTCATTCGCATCTTGTTTTAATTTATGTAATATATGTTTGTGCAATGCATTTTCAGAATATCTAATACCTTGTTTGTCTCTCGTGAATGATCACCTTTTACTGGGTTAGTTTTTGTCTGAAATTGTTCGCTAGTGTCATATTTCTTTTCGTGGGCAGTTTTTTCCCTTGAACCAGTTTCCTTTTATTACACACATTTTTCTTTCAAACAATTATAATTGTTCTTACAGGGTTATCAAGGCATGGTTAATGGTGGTGATAATATTGTTGAAGCCCACTGGGAGTCGGTCTCGGGCATCATTCATCAGGGTGGCACAATCATTGGCAGTGCTCGTTGCCAGGACTTCAGGGAACGTGCGGGTCGTCTCAAAGCTGCAGCCAACTTGGTCCAGCACAATATCACTAACCTAGTGGTGATTGGTGGTGATGGTAGTTTGACTGGTGCTGACATGTTTAGACAAGAGTGGAGTAGTCTATTGGCAGAGCTCGTCAGCAAAGGTCAGTATCTCTCTCTCTTCACACTGTCTCTATCTCACTATTCACAATGGTTCTATCTCTAAGCCTCTTCCCTGTCTCACTCTTCACATTGTTTCTGTATATAAGCCTCTTCTTCCATCTTCTCTTTCTCTCCATACTGCCTCTAACTCTCATGCTCTTCCTCCGTCTTCCCTCACTCTGCACACTTTCCCTATCTCACTCTTCACACTGTCTCTATCTCCAAGCCTCTTCCTCTGTCTTCTCTCACTCTGCACACTGTCCCTATCTCACTCTTCACACTGCTTCTGTTTGTAAACCTCTTCTTCTGTCTTCTTTTTCTCTCTACACTGCCTCTAACTCTCAGCCTCTTCCTCTGTCTTCTCTCGCTCTGCACACTGCCCCTATATCACTCTTCACACTGCTTCTGTTTGTAAGCCTCTTCTTCTGTCTTCTCTTTCTCTCCACACTGCTTCTAACTCTCAGCTTCTTGCTCCATCTTCTCTCACTCTTCACACTGTCTCTATCTCACTCTTCACTCTACCTCTAAGCCTCTTCCTCTGTCTTCTCTCACAGTTCACATTGTCTCATCCCTAAGCCTCTTCCTCTGTCTTCTCTTACTCTTCACATTGTCTCTATCTCTAAACTTCTTCTTCTGCCTTCTTTCAAGCTTAGCACTGTCTCTATCTCTAAGCCTCTCTCTCTAATTCTCTATTCTGTGTCATCTTTCACTCTGTACTCTGCCATTATCTCAGTCTCCAGTTCTATCTGCCATTGCATCCTGTTTTCTGTTAATAAAATCTTAATACAAGTTAAACTATCTGAGATTGATTGTTTAAAGTCAGATTTTTTAAAAAGTTCTAGGATGTGCAGTTATCGATTGACCAATTTTGGTGATTGGCCAGGGAGTTTCTTTCTTGCTGGCTACTTCATGTGTAAGAGCTCAAATGTTTAACCAAATTTTGGGAGTTGTTGAAGTTCTGNTTTCAGAATATGTTTTCCATTTTTCGCTAGGACGTCTACTTTTCGAGTTATTTGAGATTTTCTGATAACGCTGTTCCTTTGTTGAGCGCTCTTGCTGCATTGATGTTGGTTTATCTTCTATTGAACTAGACTGTAGCCTATTTCTTTTTGATTTATGACATCTAAGTTCGCCATATGAATGTTACAATGTTGTTCATCATTGCCACCACCATCATCATATTCGTCATCATCTTCGTCATCTTCTCCGTCGTTGTCTTTTCCGTTAATTTCGCCAAGTGTCGCTCAAGACTGTAGCCTTTTTTTACTGATTTCGGACTTCTACGTTCGTCATGTGTATGTTATTATTACTATAGATACGCCATGTAAGGTTCATGCGTATGAATGGTAAGAGAGCACGTAACCTTACGTAAGAGTTCAAAAGTGCAAATTTGGAGGCGGGTATTTGCTTGAATGTGGGCATTAAACCCAAATGGACATAATAAGTGGTAATCTTTGTAACGTTAGCCTCATAACGCTTGTTGCACTTTTCATTACCCAGTTTCCTCAATACATTTCATTTTGTTTTCCAGATTCAGATTTTGCCTTACAATTGGGTTTTCACTCTTGTTTTTTTCACTGAACTGCCCTCATTGAGTCAAACAATTAAATAACCACCTACTTGTTTGTTGGTTGTTGCAGTTTCCATCAGCATTTTGTCCTTGTCTCAATTTCACTGTCAGAGATGCATTTTCAGAATGAGTTATTCTGAGTTGTTGGTTATACGATCTTATGCATTTGGTGATTGCCCCCAAAACCGGTTTGAACAGTCTTGATCATTGGTACTATCTTCAGTTATTGGTAGTTCCTTTAGAATTCTTTTAAGTTAAATTGTTCCTTGGTTCAATCACTTTTTATGCGCCCACATATTTATATGTGGACGCATTATGCCGTCATCTCTGTCCGTCCGTCCGNTCTGCCTTCTTTCAAGCTTAGCACTGTCTCTATCTGTAAGCCTCTCTCTCTAATTCTCTATTCTGTGTCATCTTTCACTCTGTACTCTGCCATTATCTCAGTCTCCAGCTCTATCTGCCATTGCATCCTGTTTTCTGTTAATAAAATCTTAACACAAGTTAAACTATCTGAGATTGATTGTTTAAAGTCAGATTTTTTAAAAAGTTCTAGGATGTGCAGTTATCGATTGACCAATTTTGGTGATTGGCCAGGAAGTTTCTTTCTTGCTGGCTACTTCATGTGTAAGAGCTCAAATGTTTAACCAAATTTTGGGAGTTGTTGAAGTTCTGTATAGATACGCCATGTAAGGTTCATGCGTATGAATGGTAAGAGAGCACGTAACCTTACGTAAGAGTTCAAAAGTGCAAATTTGGAGGCGGGTATTTGCTTGAATGTGGGCATTAAACCCAAATGGACATAATAAGTGGTAATCTTTGTAACGTTAGCCTCATAACGCTTGTTGCACTTTTCATTACCCAGTTTCCTCAATACATTTCATTTTGTTTTCCAGATTCAGATTTTGCCTTACAATTGGGTTTTCACTCTTGTTTCTTTCACTGAACTGCCCTCATTGAGTCAAACAATTAAATAACCACCTACTTGTTTGTTGGTTGTTGCAGTTTCCATCAGCATTTTGTCCTTGTCTCAATTTCACTGTCAGAGATGCATTTTCAGAACGAGTTATTCTGAGTTGTTGGTTATACGATCTTATGCATTTGGTGATTGCCCCCAAAACCGGTTTGAACAGTCTTGATCATTGGTACCATCTTCAGTTATTGAAAGTTCCTTTAGAATTCTTTTAAGTTAAATTGTTCCTTGGTTCAATCACTTTTATTGTCTTCATGGTGTCTCAATGGCGTGATTTAGAGAAAAACATGTCATTTGATTTTAAAGGCCATTCTAAACTCATGTTATGTCTCTTGAGTGATAAATGACGAATAAGTTTATTTTTGTCCTTACCATTAAGTTGTGCATGTGCAAACTGTGTGCATTGATGCCAGTGATACAGACTGAAAGTAATATTGTCTAGTGTCTCTCAGATGTACTCTTTAATTAAAATGGCCATGTTGTTTATGCAGTTGTGTTTTTGCGATCTGCTTCATGACTTCATGTTACATGAACACCAATATTGCCATGTAGACTGCCCACTGGATCCTATAACTGCAGTAACATAACTGTTTGTCTCAAGAAGTTGAATTCCTCTAAAATGTTAGGTTAGGAAGAAATAGATAAAAACGAGCCAGGATGATAGATGCGTTAATTTTGGGTTCTCTGGTACCCATTGGCTAAAGTAGTTCATTTGTGTTGTGGTAGTGGATAATTGCCTTGTGAGTCATAAGTGCAGACAAAGGACTACCAGAATACTTAACAATGAACAGGGATTCATTTGATATCTGGATTTGGCCTTGATTTGGAGGCCGCTATTGTCTAGAGTTGAAACAGGTTTTCCTATTGGTTGAGATTACTAATTTGTTGTAACCATATTGCACACAACAAGTAATGGTGAAGGGGAGAATTGAAGGTGATGATGAAGCTCTACAGCTTTTATTGACTTTTGTGTACATGCCTCTTTAGTGTGCAAATGTTTTGTTGGAGATAAAGTAATGAACGATAAACGCCAATGTGGGTAATCCAGAATGCACTTGGTTTCATCATTCTTTCTTATTTCTTTTAGAAACTGGTCAAGACCATTCACCGTTTCATAATTTATATTAACTCAAACCTTTTAAATGTTTTATTTTAAAATGTTTCTTATGTTTTACTCATTTTGAATTTTTTGGATTGAAAGCGGATGGCGTCATTCACGTATTATTGTCTGGTGTGATACATATCCTTTGCCTTGGTGACTGTTGCAGGCTGTATCACAGAGGCCAAGGCTGAAAAGTGTGCTTCTCTCAACATTGTGGGAATGGTCGGCTCTATTGATAACGACTTCTGTGGCACAGACATGACCATTGGTGTTGATTCTGCGCTGCATAGAATTATTGAATCAGTTGATGCCATCTCAGTCACTGCCACCAGGTATATGATTACCTAGGGATATGCACGTTATTAATTTGGTCGACGCCATCTCAATCACTGCCACCAGTAATTGTTAGCTAGGGATAGCATCTTGTTATTAAATTGCTCGACACTATCTCAGTCACTGCTGCCAGGTTAAGTTATATGTGGTTAACATGTTAGTAAATCTGTCAGTAAACTGTCCCAGTCACTGTCACCAGGTCCTGGTAAGTATGTTGTCTTGGGTCAGCATGAAATTAGGTCGCGGTCATGAGCTCGGGTAATGTTGCCTGGGATTGACATGCTACGCCATTATCATCAAGGGCCAAAACTGTAAACTGGGGTTTTAGTCATATTTGTTCTGTGGTTAAACATTGTTACTGTGATGTAATTAATATGGATTTCTCATTTTTATGTCAATTATTAAATATATCACTTGCATACTTTTGTGTTTTGTACTCTTTGTTTTTGCTCATAGTTTATAATATTATTGTTTTCAGCCACCAGAGGGCCTTTGTATTGGAAGTGATGGGACGACATTGTGGGTAAGTGAACTTTCGTCTCTTCGTGCCAGCTCCATGTGCTGGTTGATGTACACAATGCACAAGAGTATAGCAATAACGGTGTCTACTCTGTGACACTTTATTGAGAACATGACTTTCTCCGACTATGCATCTCAAGTTTTCCAATCACGTCAAATTGCTAAATAGCTAAATAGCACGTGAAGTCTTATATTGTAATGCCGTTCAACGAGAGTAACAATGAGGGCAAGGGGGCTTGATTTTGAAATTGATATTTGCTTTATCATTTGTGTGGCTCCATCTACTTTCAATCAAAGTAGTCATGACGCTGACCCAAGGCACCAGTTATTTGCTTCCAAAGTCAATGACACCGATAAGCTGACCGTACATAATGAGCCTGGTGTTGGAAGGAAGTACAAGATTGTGGAGCATTGGAACAGGTTGATCTTAGGATTTAAATGAAGCCTAAGCTGGTTCAGCACCAGTGACAGTGTGACTGCAGTTTGGTGGTAGTAGTCTGAGTGAAGTTTTGCAACTTTACAGTATTTGGAAATTCCTAAAGAGGCTGGTGTATACCCTGTCAGAATAAATTGACAAGATAATGGGTGTGGGATCCAACCAGATATTATTGATTGGCAAAATGTATCGTCTTGAGTATATTGCTTTTACATAAGATGGAAATGCAATATATTGTTTTCCATATTAAACAGTTATTTGACATGAAATTCTATTGTATTTAATAACAGGGAACCCTTTGTATTCTGCTGTATAACAGGGAAATCCTTGATATTCTACTATAAAAGTTCTGGATAGTGGCCATGCTTGGCACGTGAGAGCCGACCCCCAGCTATTAAAAACATGCCCACTGTTTGACTCAACAACCACCCTCCTCTATTTTAAAAACTTTAGATTGAACACCCATGCTCGGGCTACTGCAAAACCTGTTTTTTTCACGTCACGATGAAGGCACATTTTCATAATTTATTCAGAAAATAATGGTGTCAAAGTTGTCATTGTGGGCGATTTGAGGGAAATCAAATTCTGTAACAGAAACCATGGCCAGCCGCAATAACTCTCTTTCTATGCAACCACAAAATTTAAATTTTTATTTTTCAACTTATCCTTGTTATTTCTGTTTTGTGACAGGCAAGCCTGTCAGAATTGTGTGTCATGAAAGAAGGAGCATAGTTGCCTGAGACTGGGCTTCGACACAAAGTATTTTGAAGCTTTTTATCTCTTGCTATGACCTGCAGTGTTAACACTGGTCTCTCATGTTGAAGGTACCTGACCCTATATGGACTGTCGTGAATTATAGTGTTGGATTCTCATGTTGAAGGTATCTTGCCCTTGTGACTGTCATGACCTGCAGTGTTAACACTGGCCTCTCATGTTGGAGATACCTGTCCCTAGTGAGTGCTAGGACTTGCAGTGTTTACATTGGTCTCTCATAATAGAGGCATCTGTCTCTAGTGAACTGTTGTTCCTGCAGTGATAACACTAGAAACTCATTATAGATACCTAGTGACTGCCGTGACCTGCAGTGGTAACAATGATCCCTCATCTTACAGGTACCTGGCCCTTGTGGCTGCCATGGCATGTGAGGCAGACTGGGTGTTCATTCCTGAAGCTCCTCCTGAACCCAACTGGGAAGACCTTCTCTGTCAAAAACTAGCCACAGTAAGTGTCACTTTGATTTCAGGCATGCTTATTAAGCTCTTTGCCTTAATTAATGTTCTATAATCTGTTTTGATACTATGTGGAAGGGTGTAACGAAAATGTCGTTAATATTTCTATTTAGTTACGCTTAAACCGTACTTTATACGGTGTGGCGTTCCTGAAAGTACTTAAAATTCAAGCAGAAACATTCATTGGAAGATAACAAAGGTGTAAATGAATGTCTTATTACCACTTAAAGGAGCGCAAATATGGTCAGAGATTGAACATCATAATAGTAGCTGAAGGAGCAATGGACTCGAGTGGCAAAGACATCAAGGCAGATCATGTGATGAACTTGATCAAGACTCGCCTCAAGTATGACACCAGATGCACCGTCCTGGGCCATGTACAGAGAGGGGGCAGCCCTTCAGCGTTTGACAGGATTCTGGTAACTATGACACTCTAAAGTTGCAGTGCTTATCAAGTAAGCTTTGCTTTGTTTTTAAAAAGTGGAAGCAGTGTCCGTTTTTCTTATTTTATATGGATGTGAAGTTATTTTGATGTGTAGTGTGTCTGTGACTGATAAACTGTGTTGTTGACAGGGTTGCAGGATGGGTGCTGAAGCTGTACTGGCCCTAATGGAGGCTACAGAGGACACACCAGCTTGTGTCATCTCTCTCAGTGGTAACCAGGCAGTGCGAGTCAACCTCATGCAGTGTGTAGAGAAGACCAAGTCTGTAGCACGTGCCATGGCTGAGGGCAAGTTTGATCAAGCAGTCAAGGAACGTGGCAGGTAAAGTTTCTCTTAAACAAGTATTGTGACCTGATAATGACTCAATGGCTTACTTATCTTCTAGTATGACCTTTGACTCGTCTCGCTACATCCTGAACTGTAACCTTTGACTCACTGTCTCACTGAGTCTTTTCCTATGACCTTTGACTCACTGTCTCACTGAGTCTTTTCCTATGACCTTTGACTCACTGTCTCACTGAGTCCTGTACTGTGACCTTTGGCTCACTGTCTCAACGAATCTTGTACTATGACATTTGGCTCACTGCCTCACTGGGTCCTGTACTTTGACCTTTGACTTGCTGTCTCACTGCGTCTTGTTGTATGATTTTTGGCTCACCATATCACAGTGACTGTGTCTTGTATTATGATCTTTCACTCACTGTGTAAACTGAGTCTTGTACTATGACATTGACCTTTAATTCACTATATCACTGCCTCCTGTACTGTGACCTTTGACTCACTGTCTCACTGAATCTTGTACTTTAACTCACTATCTCACTCCATCCTGTACTATAGCCTTTGACTCATTGTCTCACTGCGTCTTGTACAGTGACCTTTGACTCATTTTCTCACTGTTTCTTGTAAATTAATATTACCTTAATTGACTCACTGTCTCACTGAGTCTTGTATTGGGACCTTTAACTCACTGTCTCACTGTATAACTATGACCTTTTACTGATTGTGTCACTGAGTCGTGTACTGTCACCTTTGACGCACTCTCTGACTGCGGCGTTTACTGCGGCCTTTGCCTCACTGAGTCGTATGTTGTAACCTTTAAGTGACCCAATGTCTCAGTCTTGTAGTGTGGACGGATGATCTATTCCTTACTTGCCTAGTTCTGTGCTTTTATATTCTGTATAATTTCTTTTTTGTTGTTGTGTTGTTTGTGTTATCAGGATAACGCTCACTAAGCCATTAATTATATCACACAAAACTTTCAAAATTTCATTTAATTTGTGTTTATTTTACTGTCTGTATTAGTTCCAGAGGGTGTGTAGTCTTGAATGCTGTAGACTGTATGTAATTAGTGGTCATTGTCTTGTGCTTTGGCAGAGGTTTCATGGCCAACTTAGAGACATACAGACTCTTTGCCCGCCTCACCCCAGCTGCAGACGGCTTTGATATGACTGGGGAGAACTGCCCGGTGAGTTGATCAGAGTTCACTGTCCACACCAGGCAGTAGCATAAAGCTGTTTGCTTGTATTAAGTTGTAGTGCAGACAAATATTGGCATCTGAAGATAGAGCTGACATCTAGTGTGTAGAGGGGCCAGATAGTAGCATTCTGCTGATTCAGATGTTTGTTGATATCTAGTGTGCAGTGAAGCCACATAGTAGCATATAAAGATGTGTGTAGTGGAGCATGCAAAGATAGAGATGTTTTTCTATAGTGTATAGTGGAGCCAGATACTAGCATTCTAAAGAATCGATGGAGACGTTATTTGTTGATATCTAGTGCATACTGGAGCCAGGTGCCTACACTGTTTTATATACCAGCTAATACTTGAATCAATAAAAAACTTTGGAGCCCAATTGTAGTGCCTCCTCGCTTTGTTCATTGCTGCAAGAATTACAAGTTGTTTTCAACGTTGACATGATGTCGGCATGCGAGTTGTAAATTGGTTGTACATGGAACTTTATTAGATATCAAAATTGGATGCTTATTAAACATCAGCACTACTAAATGTCAATTCAATGAAGATTTAATCAGCCTTTCATACCCAAGATGTGTTCAACATCATTACAACACGATTTCTTTTGATCAGTGTTTCTTGATGCCTGTTTTTCATTCTCTGTCATCTTGACCTAATTAGCCCTAATTGGGACTTTAAGCCATCACTGACATTCTCAAGAACCACTGTACATTAATCACTTTGTGTTTGTGTACATGTTGTCAACAGTTGTGCTTTGCAAAGAATTGGTTACTTCCTGGTTTTATTCAAAGTGACTTTCTTATACTTAAAGATCTGGTTGGACATGGTTATCAGGGTGTTCAAACAATCATGTTACATGAAAGTCAATCAGTACCTACAGGGTATTCCTGGTGACATCTGTTGGCAAAAATTCCACAAAAATATGTGTTTGTCATGATCTGGAGCCGAATGATGTGCCATCATTTTTATGCGCCCACATATTTATAATTTTATGTGGCCGCATATTGCCGTCGTCTCTGTCTGGGCGTCCGGCGTCCGCGGCTGTATCTCCTAAACTCTGTTATTGAAATTTGGCAAGTGTGTTCCTATGGGGTTGACGACAGGGCAACGAGTTTTGGACCGACCCAAATACCACTGTGCCCCCTAGTGGCAATTTTAATTGTTTACATTTGCCACTGTATCTTCAAAGGCCCTCAACCGATTTTCTTGAAATTAAGTACATAGGCATTTATTAATGAGTTGAGGCTATCCTCCTGTTTTCAGATGGATTCGAGGCATTTTGCGCCATCTAGTGCCCATTTATACTGTTTTCGAGTTGTTTTTTTGTGTCCGCTCCTCTAACAACCAAACCACTTTAAGGATGATTGTGAAAATTGGCATGTATGTCCTTACTCTGAGGAAGATTGATGGCGATGATTTTCCGACGACTTCAAGTACTGTGGCGCCTCCTAGTGGCAGTTTTGTTTTTTTTGTGCCCATGGCTGTATCTCCTAAACGCTCTACAGGATCTTTATTAAATTTAGCAAATATATTTATATAAGGTGACAATGGATGACGCCGACTTTCGGACAGATTGGTGTACCGGTGTGCTCCCTTGTGGCAGTTTTAGTTTTTTACATTTATCTCGTATCTTCAAAGGTCCTCAACGGATTTCATAAAATTTGGCACATAGACATCTATTAGTGAGATGACGCTATCCTCCCGTATNTGTGGTGCCTCCTAGTGGCGGTTTTGTTTTTTTTGCTCCCATACCTGTATCTCCTAAGCCCTCTGCTGGATCTTTATTAAATTTAGCACGTGTATTTTTATGAAGTTAACAAGAGAAGACGATGACTTTTAGACGGAACCGACAAACACTGTGCCCCTCTAGTGGCAATTTCATTTTTTTTTGTTTTCCTCTGTTTCTCTGAAGTTCCTTGACGAATTTTAATGAAATTTGTTCAGTGGCTTTCTTTTAAAGAAACAACAACATTTTGTGGTTTTCAGACGGATTCTATGTATTTTGCACCATCGAGTGGCCATTCGATGGTGCAAACAAAACCCCTAAAAGCACACCATTTGGGATGTATTCGTGGACGCATTTCAATGCTCCGCGTTGCTCTTGTAGAATTTATTCAAGAATGATTGAATTGCAAAGCCGTCCATTCGCCTGTGCCAAGCATGTTTAACTAGGAGTACTTAACCTTGGAAAACAGGAGAGATAACGATGAGGATGCAGCATCAGAATGATTATTAATAAGTAAATTTGCTATACAGTAAGGATATTCTGACAAATGTCAAAGATATTGAAATTTAATAACTGAAATTAAACAGGGAAAAAGCTATGACGGACATCATCCTCAGTTGGTGGCAAAGGTCGACCACCAACGTCTGTTTTAACCTGCAAAAATCATTTGAAATTGCTAGTGGTTGTAACAAGCAAACTGTTATTATATGACTCATGAAATCCTGAAATTTGCACGCAATTGAAAAGTAAAATAGAATTTCCAATTTTTCACCTGGATCTCTGGCGACTTTGTGAGGCACCTTCCGACTTCCTACAAATAGTCTAGATTTGTACAAAAACCAATAACCCCTGGCATCATCAATTTTCCTTGTGGCTAGGGCTGAACTAATTTCCTTTTGTCTGGAGCAGGTCAATTAACACACTTACTGAATAGTTATTGTATATTGAAACTATCCATCCTTAAAAGTTTCACTTTATGAAATTGAATTTGTTCTGAATAGTTAGGTTATCATGATGTTCCCGGAAGAAATATGATAAAAAGTAGCCAGAAATGGGATTTGGTTTTTACCCGGTAGTATTTCAAGCGGTACAGATGTATTCACCTTTCGTCGATGGCCTACAAGTGGTGATGCGGGACAAAAGACTCTTAACAATGCACTAGATTGATAGCTTACTTTGGAAAGCGCTGGTTTCTGGAGAAGGAACGAGTAATGGGTGTGTGTCTGGTGTACAGTGGAGTAATTTTAATTGTTTCTTTAATGCAGTATTTGTCAGCAGAAGGCAAGGTAAGCTCAGCTGAATAGGGACCAATGGAACATTTGGTTTATTCATTTTATCTGTTATTTGAATAGAGTGATATAGTCGGTGCATGTTGTGAGTACAGCGTGACTCTTAAAATGACTGTATTTGTGTGTTGGTGTCTCTGAAGTGCTTTACAGCAAGAGTACATGTACCACGAACTGTAGTACTTTGCTTCTCTGTTGCTCTATTGTCTTGCAAACACCTTACAATTTTAAGCATGTAATCAATAACAATATGACGGATTGTTTTGCCCTTGGGGAAATGTGCAATAAGGTGACACCGCTGTACTCTACTACATTGTGGTCATAGACAGTCAATAATACTTTCAACTTGACACCACTGCACTCTACTACATCGCGGTCACAAACAGTTAAATAATACTTGCAACTTGACACCACTGCACTCTACTACATCGTAGTCACAAACAGTCATAATACTTACAATTTGACACCACTGCACTCTCAGACTACTACATCGTGGTCACAAACAGTTAAATAATACTTGAAACTTGACACCAGTGCACTCTACTACATCGTGGTCACAAGCAGTCATAATACTTGCAACTTGACACCACTGCACTCTGCTACATCGTGGTCACAAACAGTCATAATACTTACAATTTGACACTACTGCACTCTACTACATTGTGGTCACAAACGGTCATAATACTTGAAACTTGACACCACTGCACTCTACTACATCATGGTCACAAAAAATCATAAAAATATCAATTTAATACCACTGCACACTTCGACATCATGGTCACAAACAGTCATTATTCTTCCAAAGATTGTTGAGTATTTTATGAACCAGGTTCCAAGTAGGGTTAGCGATAAAAGTAAAATATAAATTTCATCAGGAACTCTTGCTTGAAAATGGTCTCAAATCATGGTAGCTTTTCACCTGCCATATGGTACATAACCACTGTGTCCATCGTATCCAGGCTAATTCTTCTGAAAGTAAATTTGATATACACTCAACTTTATTCGTGTGGTAATTAAATGTTTAATAAAATATCGACACTGGTTGACATATTTTATGAAAATTTATGATCATTGAAAATATGATTTTGATAATATTCCATCATAAATTATATTATACTAGAAATACAGGTTTTTGTCAGTTGTAATGGCAGCAACAGTGAATTGCTCCAAAACTCCATAACATTTTGTTTGGAAGCTGCCCTGATTTGAATTCAGCTGATAGTGATTTGTGGCTTCGCAGTCTTTTTTGACAGCCAAATCTTAAAAAGTAAGGACCCTCTGGTTCAAAAAGTTCACGGGTGATCTAATGCTCCACCAAAAGTAAGAATTAGGCCCTGGAGTGTGCCTGGAGTATGAACTAACCAAGTGATAATCTTCTTACTGCCCAAGAAAGCACAGACTAGGCTTCCTAATGTCAAACTCAATTAGGGATCGCCACAATTGGAGGAATTTGTGTCATGATTTTTTTAACTCTGACTGAGTGAAATAGTGTGTTTGGGAGTTATGATGTGTTCAAGGAACATGAAAGTTTGATGATTTCTGTGCCAAAAATTGATATTTTCAACCGACTGCTGATTATGACCTTAGTACAGCCAACAGTTGTCGTCATGGTAACATTGCGGGTGTGAACCCAGGCACGGGGACATCCCTGTGCGGTCATGCCGTTCAGTGCTGTTCTGTGATTGTGAATAGAACATTGACTCCTAGTACAATTTTCAATTATTTTGTTTTGTGTCAATGTCAATCCAGCAGTTGAACCGATAGGAATGCCATGTTAGTGGTACTACCCCCACCATAACTTGGGCTTGTTAGTTAGAAGGGAACCTCTGCTCAATTTCCTCCGCCTAAGGGAGACCCTGTGCAATGTCCAACAACGCTAGTGCCTGCTGATTGCTGATAACTTGATACAAAGGTAGCCAATAAGACCTGTTATTTTAATATTTTGGTAAATATGAGGAGTTGACTACTTTTAGTTTGTTGAACTTTATGATATGCAGATTCTCAACTGCTCAAACAAAACGTGGTGACACATCCAAAAGTGAAATAGATTCTGTTTTGGTGAAGCAGGCAGCCTAATGTCATTATAATACCCCACGGTTTTTCAAATCAAAGTGATAAGAATAGCAAGTTCTTTAAATTTTGACCTGGTCATAGACGTTATTCCGAATCGAAGTGCACGTTGTGTTATGAAGTCAACTACAGCTGCTACCGTTGGGCCAACTGTTGGTCTCACAATCAAATGTGCATGCCTGATAGTAGTGTACTAATATTGATAGTGTCTGCTGAAGATGTCTCCTGGGACACCGTGCTTGTCTATACTGTGTTACAGCATGCACTTGCTTTATCATCGTGTCTGTGATCAGTTAATTGTCACTGTTTTGTTGTCTTTCTTTTGTCATTAATGAGTTAGTGAACTGAAACATTTGCCAAAAATGGGCAGGTAATTTTCAAATTCTGTATGTAGTTGCTGTTTAACATTTCACAAATTTTGAATTTGCAAAGGAGTGTATCTTGTTTCATATTATTTTGTAATAGAGTTGAGAAATGTTCTGTGTGTACCAAGAACCTTTTCTGTCAAATAAGCCTGGTATTCATTGTACTTTGCAGAGGCCATTCAACCTGGCAGTAGTGATGGTTGGTGCGCCCTCTTGTGGAGCCAATGCTGCTGCTCGTTCATTTACTAGGATGGGTCTAATGGAAGGCTTCACAATACTTGGAGTGCAGGACAGTCTTTGTGGCCTGGCAGAGGGCAAGGTATGTGCGAACTGGCAAAGGTCAGAATCTGTGTGGGTGGGCAGAGGGCAATTAGGGGATGTTGACTAGCTAAGTGCTAGTTATGTGTGGACAGACACGGTACAAGGTATGTGTTGCCTGGCGCAGGACATGGTTTGTGTTGGCAGAGGGCAAGGTCAGTGTGTTGACTGGAAGAGAATAAGGTCTGAGTTGGCTGGCAGAGGGCAAGGTTTGTATTGCCAGCTGGTAAAGAGCAAGGTCTGTGTCCACTGAGAGAATAAGATTCTGTGCTCTCTGGCAGAGGGCAAGATCTGTTTTGCCTAGTAGAGAGCTAGGTCAGTGTGTTGACTGGCAGAGAGCACAGTGTTTTGCCTCAGAGGGCCAGGTCTGTGTTGAGTGGCAGAGAGCAAGGTCGTTGTTGATTGGCAAGGCAAGGCCTGTGTTGACTAGCTGAGAGCTAGGTCAGTATTTTGCCTGAGAGGGTCAGATCTTTGTTGACTAGCAGAGGGTGGTATGTGTTGATTGGTGGAAGGCACGGTCTGTGTTGACTAGCAGAGAGCTAGTTCAGTGTGTTGACTCAAAGGGCCAGGTCTGTTTTGACTGCCAGAGGACTAGGTCTGTGTTGACTGGCAGAAAGCAAGGTCTGTGTTGTCTAGCAGAGAGCTAGCTAGGTCATTGTATTGACTCAAATAGACAGGCCTGTAGAGAGCATAGTCTGTGCTGTCTGACAGAAAGCAAGGTCTGTGTTGACTATCAGAGAGCTAGGCCAGTGTAATGACCCAGAGAGCCAGGTCTGTTTGACTGGCAGAAAACAAGGTCTGTGTTGACTAATTGGCAGAGAGTAACGTCTGTGTTGACTAGCAGAGACATAGGTCAGTGTGTTGTCTCAGAGAGCCAGGTCTGTGTTGACTGGCAGAGGGCAAGGTGTGTTAACTAGCAGAGAGCTAGGCCAGTGTGTTAATGACTCAGAGGGCTAGATCTGTGATGACTGGCAGAGAGCGAGGTCTGTGTTGACTGACGGAAAACGAGGTCTGTGTTGACTAGCAAAGAGCTAGGTCAGTAAGTTGACTCAGAAGGCTACGTGTGCGTGGACTGGGAACCAAATTCGTTATATAAGTAGTGGATGCCTAATTGTTTCTTTCAAAATGGTAATCTCAGGTAATATGACATTGCAGCCAGATATCCCTCAGGAATTAACTAATTATGGATTCTTTTTACTATTTTCAGCTTGACCGGATGGGCTGGATGGATGTGCAAGGTTGGGCTCGCCTGGGAGGCTCAGTGCTTGGTACGCGCAGGGTTCTGCCACATCAGATAGGATACCAAAAACTGGCCACGCAGCTGAGAGCTTACAATGTTCACGCACTCTGTGTCATTGGTGGATTTGAGGTAAACTCAGGGCGGGACCAATGTAAGAGTGCTACTATATGGCTGGTTTACATCTTTGGTCCTTGCTTAGTGTGGGATATTGATAGCTAACTGATCATTTGGTAGTGATTTCTAAGTAAACCTTTTCAAACTCTTGGTGTTAGCCCAGTAATGGTGTCCACCTCGTGCCAAACCACTTAAAGGATCATTATGAAAATTTGCAGATGTGTTCCTGATGGGAAGGTGCTGACTCACTTTTGACTTTCCGGTGGATAGAACTATTGTGTTGACCTCTATTGGTAATTTTGTTTTGCATCTACAGCGTAATCTCAATCCGTTAAAGGAGCTTTGTGAAATTTAATTGACAGATGTGCTCCCATGGAGCTGACAACAAACGTTATCAAGGGTCGAACTGATCCGAATATCGCTGTGCCCCTTAATGGCAAATTCACTTTTTCTATCAGCCATTTCTGATAGATCTTCTGAAGTTGCTAAACTTAGACATAAATCTGATAGACGACCTTTGCACTGATGACATTCCTTGTGGAAATATAAATCTTGCATCACACTGTTATTTCCTAGCTCATCATCACAGTACAGTCGATTATTTGCAGCGAAACATTTTCACCAAAAATAATCCTTAAAAACTCGTGGTGTCTCATCTGTTACATTACGTTCACATGGTCGCAAGGTGTTGTATTCTAACTCCTTCATTGATATAGTCACTGGCCATGTGAACCAGTGAGTCATGTCATTAATCATGTATTGTCTGGACTAATGTGCCTCCATTCAGTAGTTATGTTGCCTTTCCAACATGATGCTTCAGTGTACAGTTGGTTGTAGTATCACTGACTATATTGTCAATTCAGGCCTTTGAGACTATAACAGAACTGAATGAACAGCGAGCCAATTACCCAGAGTTCTGCATTCCCATGGTGGTTATCCCCAGTACTATCAGTAACAATGTACCAGGAACAGACTTCAGTTTAGGAACTGACTCTGCCCTTAATGAGATCACAGAGGTACGTGTATTCTGTTCTCATTATCTATTTGTACTCAGACACTTTTTTGTCTTACCTATTAAGAGTCTTCAATTCAAAACAGGCATTCAACAGTGTATTTAAGATGCATTTGCCATCAGTTCAAACCAGAATTAAATGCATGCTTTCTGAGTAGAAAAAAAAGACAAGGTTAGTTTTGATTTATGTCACTTACTGCTTCTTCAAAGAAAGGAACAACTAAAGGTAAAACCCATGATAATGGTAAGTGTCCTGAATCAAAACTTGTTTTTTTAACAAAAAGCACAGATATAATGTCTATTCCACTTTAGCTGAGTAAAATATTCTCTGAATGCTTCGTTCTGCAGAAGACGATTATCCACTTGCAGTTAAATATGCTGTCATTTTGATGTTTTATTGTACTTGATGTTTACATTAATTTATCAAATTGGATGTAGACATTATTCTGGACCTTTGAGTGAATTGATGAGTGCTGCTCATCTTTCTCTTGAACTCTTATTACCTCTGCTAGAGTTTAGTTTTCACTTTGACAGGTGTGTGATCAGATACGACAGTCTGCCACAGGCACCAAGCGTAGAGTATTCATCGTGGAAACTATGGGTGGTTACTGTGGTTACCTGGCCAGTATGAGTGCTATGGCCAGTGGAGCTGATGCTGCATACATCTTTGAAGAGCCATTCAGCATTCATGACCTCATGGTAAGCAAAGGTTAACGACAATTATATATCAGGAATTATTTTCAACACATGGTGGTTAGGGAGGGTAAAGTGTGATATAGAGCAGCTTCAATACTACGCAGCACTTAACTGTTATGATGTCCATAACCATACTGTCAGTGTAAACAGTGGTTTTCAGTCATAGACAATTCTGTCCTACGAATACTTGCTGTTTATTCTGATGTTAATAATCAATCCATAATCGACGGCCTGACAGCATATCTGTGAGTTTCTTTTGTTGACACATAATGCAGGCAAGGCAATCACTGACAGACCAATCAATCACTCAATTGTCATCACTAATCAGTCATTCTGTAGTCACCATCAATCATTAAAATTTATGTGTTGTGTTCAGATCCATGGTGCAAGTGCTGTTGTAATGAAAGAAATTATCTTCATTTTCTTGTTTTGGAAACTCAGATTCACGATTATGATTGATTACACATTGATGAATGTTTAGAAATCAGTATGGTTTCATGTCAAAAATTGCAACTGATGTCCATGGGCACTGTATTAAGTGTGGTTTGTTCAAGACTAATGTGTAAAGTGATGCTGAGCTGCTCTGACTCAGACATGTTAATGCAGTTTAAACCGTACTCTCAACTAAGATAGAAGCATAAAAATAGTTCCAGCTGATCAGTGCAATGGGCCCACATGCAAGGCCTGCGCATGTCTGGTACAACGTGTATCAGACCGCCTGCAATTGTTTTTTTTTATGCGCCCACATGTTTATATGTGGACGCATTATGCCGTCATCTCCGTCCGGGCGGCATCTGTCCGGCGTCCGCTGCTTTATCTCCAAAACCCTTTGACATATGCTCATGAAATTTGGCACATATGTTTCATTCATGAATGGGACTTCATGTGCAAACTTTCAGACGGATCCGACTACCGGTGTGCCCCCTAGTGGCAATTTTAGTTTTTTACGCTTACATTTGTGTCTTCAAAAGTCCTGAACGGATTTTCATGAAATTTGGTATGTAGGCACCTATTAGTGAGATGACGCTATCCTCCCGTTTTCAGATGGATTCAACATAGTTTGCGCCACCTAGTGGCCATTTTTAGTGTTTTCGAGTCTGTTTTTGTGCGTCCACCCCTCTATCAACCAAACCGCTCAAAGGATGATTGTGAAAATTGGCATGTATATGCTTACTATGTAGAGGACGGTTGACGATGATTTTCCGATGATTTCGACTACTGTGGCGCCTCCTAGTGGCAGTTTTTTTTTGCGCCTATGGCTGTATCTCCTAAACTGTTCGCAGGATCGTTACGAAATTGTGTAATTATATTTATATGATGTTAACAACTGAAGATGACGACTTTTGGACGGATCCGACTACCAGTGTGCCCCCTAGTGGCAATTTTATTTTTTTACGTTTACCTTTGTATCTTCAAAAGTCCTTAACGGAATATTCATGAAATTTAATATGTACGCACCTATTAGTGAGATGACGCTATCCACCCGTTTTCGGATGGATTCAACATAGTTTGCGCCACCTAGTGGCCATTTTTACTGTTTTCGAGTCTGTATTTTTGCATCCACCCCTCTATCAAGCAAACCGCTCAAAGGATGATTGTGAAAATTGGCATGTATGTGCTTACTATAAAGAAGACAGCTGACAATGATTTTCAGACGATTTGGACTACTGTGGCACCTCCTAGTGGCAGTTTTGTTCTTTTTTTGCGCCTGTGCTGTATCTCCTAAGCCGTTTGCAGGATCTTTACGAAATTTAATAAGTGTATTTGTATGGTGTTAATAACAGACGATGACAACTTTTGGACGGATCCGCCTACCAGTGTGCCCCCTAGTGGCAACTTTATTTTTTTACGTTTACCTCAGTGTATCTTCACAAGTCCTTAACGGATTTTCATGAAATTTGGTATGTAGGCACCTATTAGTGCGATGATGCTATCCTCCCATTTTCGGATGGATTCGACCTAGTTTGCGACACCCAGTGGCCATTTTTACTGTTTTTGAGTCTGTTTTTTGGCGTCCACCCCTCTATTAACCAAACCGCTCTAAGTACGATTGTGAAAATAGGCATGTATGTTCTTACTATGAAGAGGACGGTTGACGCTGAATTTCCCATGACTTTGATTACTGTGGTGCCTCCTAGTGGCAGTTTTTTTTGCACCCATGGCTGTATCTCCCAAACCATTTGCAGGATCTTTACTAAATTTAGCAAGTGTATTTATGTGATGTTGACAACGGACGGTGACGACTTTAGGATGTTTCTGACTACCGGTATGCCTCTAGTGGCAATTTTAGTATTTTACATTGACCTCTGTATTTTCATAGGTCTTCCATTTTGAAAAGTACAACATACTACATATATGCCCTCTACTGGCCACTTTATGGTACCAATAAACAACCCTGGAAGGATACCCTATACGGTGCAATTGTGGGCGCATTTCAACGCCTCTGCGTTGCTCTTGTTTTGTAAGATGGAAGCCCGTTACTGAGAGCCTTTCGATGACCGTCCGCCATCTTGTTCACTCTGATTGCTGACACTAGGTGTCATGTGCACCGGTCCAAAGCATCTCCCAGGGTTAAGTGGGCTGAATAGATGCTGGTAGACTCTAGGCAATCAAAAGCTACCCTGTTGAGGCTCAGGAGCCGTCTATGGTGATCTGTACGGATTCTCTGACCTCACGCTTGTGCCAGATAGATTCAGTATCTAAAACTTTCACCCTACATTTTACGAGCAGCTTTGGTATAGACTTTAAGTGAGTATCTGCCCTTTACAAGGGATAAATGTATCTTGTCTTCCTCTGATGTACTGTCACTTGCGTATGATGCAATTAGGGTGCTGTGTAAAGTAGTCACTTTATTGACATTTTTTATACATTTCAGAAAGACTTTGAGGTTATGAAAGCAAAAATTGCGAATGGTAAAATTCAAAGAGGTTTGTTGCTGAGGTAAGATAGTTGTGAACACCATATAGTCGTGCCATTACTCCCTTTCAATGCAAGACTGTACGCTGTTGAAATGTTTCATGACCGTTCATTAAATATTAATGAGACAATTAGTCAACCAACTCCAAGATTGAGTTCATGAACTAGGCCATGATTTCACGACATTTGTATTTCATGAATTAAGTATTCATGAATGTGTTTCATGAACAATTATTGTGTGAATTTGTCCTATTTGTATTCCATGAACCAACTAAAGTGGTAATTATGGCAGTTCCAATAACATACATTTATGACCTGATGGTTGGTCTTTTGGACTTGATGAGTTTTGGTTCCAGAAATACAGATGTCCCCAATTCAACAGAGTTTAGCAGAAGCTGGCTGCTCCACCTAGTGGCAATTTATTCTTTAGTGTGCCTCACTGTCAAATCACATGTTAGGTCTTGGCTCTTACATCCACTTTATGTTGTGGAGAGGACAATAACCATCAAAGTAGAGATGCATCTTTATTTGTCAGGGTCTGAGTTCCACTAGCTTCATGTTGGGGTACCCCTATTATGCATGGATGGTAGCGAGGGAGATAATTCCTTGTACTTATTAAGCATTTGCATAACAGTAAATCAGAGTAATTTTCATAAAAAAATAAAATGCAGTTTAGTAAGAAAATATAACCAATGAGAAGTGCTCAGCTACATGTCGTAATGCACTGATACAGTCTGTGTGACATGTACTGAGCTACATGTCATAAGTGCAGTAATGCAGTTAGTGAGATGTGTTGAGCTGCATGTCATAGATCAATACAGTCAGTGAGATGTGCTGAGCTGCATGTCATAGGTCAATGCAGTTAGTGAGATGTGCTGAGCTGCATGCCATAAGTCAATGCAGTCAGTGAGATGTATTGAGCTGCCTGTCATAGGCCAATTCCATCAGTGAGATGTGCTGAGCTGCATGTCATAGGTCAATGCAGTCAGTGAGATGTGCTGAGCTACATGTCATAGGTCAATTCCATCAGTGAGATATGCTGAGCTGCATGTCATTTTAGTACAATGGGGTGCGCGGAGTTACATGATGCTATTAATAGATTGAAAATGGTATAATACCAACGTTCAACACAATAAATGATGTGTACATCCAGTCACTCTGTTATCAGCTGTATCAAATGATCGTGTTGACTAATGATGTTCTATTATCAATCCAGAAATGAGAATGCTAATGCCAACTACACGACTGAGTTCATCTATCAGTTGTTTGGTGAAGAGGGCAAGGGAGTATTTACGTGTCGGAAGAATATCTTGGGTCATCTTCAGCAGGTTAATACATTTGTGCTTATTTCATTAGTTTTTACCAGGCTATACAGGTATTGGTCTGGTATACAAATTTAAGTTATATGTTAGGATTTCTGCCTTTAAGGATTCTCAGGTGTGTAATTATGGTAAATTCTCACCACTTTAGGACCAAATATGGCAGAAAGGAGAAATTTTATTTTCTTTTTTGTAAATGATATGTAGTACCAAAATGATGCTTTGCTGTATACAAGGTCTGCACCATAACTACCAACAGCAATATTTTGAAAAATTGTGGGCATCCACAGCAATGTTATACAATCTTCAGAAATGCAAAAGTGCAATTTTTGCAGCAATTTTTTTTTGAAGTTGGTGAGATTTTACCGTATTGTTATCTTTTGGTGAAAATAATTAAAAGCACCTGCTGTTATGCACGTATTAAACTCTGTCAAGTAGAATATGGCATTTCAAGTACAAATAAAATGTTGTAATTGAATCAGTTGTAACAATTTTGTTAATTCCACTGTTTGTGTATTGACTCATTTTCTCTTTCAGGGAGGTTCAGCATCGCCGTTTGACAGGATTATGGGTACCAAGTTAGGAATGAAAGCCATGGCTCTGTTAGCTGAGAGTGTCATGACTTATAAACAACCTGATGGTAAGCGTTGCGAGTTGTACCGAGTTTGATGTTAAATGTTATGACCTTTATCCATCCTGATGGTAAGTGTTATGACCTGTACCCATCCTGATGGTAAGTTTTATGTCGTGTACCCAGTCTGGAATGTTATTAATTTTGCCCAGTCTTATGGTAAATTTTGTTAATGAAAAAATTGGTCTTAATAGTGTAACTTAGGGGTTTTTGTCTATAGAGTACATCTAATCCAACAGTTGAATCCTTCTTCCATCTCTTCCAATAGAGCTACCTGACCTTAGGTGTCAGTATCTAGTGTGTTACAGGTAGCACATGGCTGCTGTGTTGAAGGTAGTATATTATGTTACAGGTAAACATATGACTACTGTGTTACAGGTAGTACATTCCTGCTGTTTTACAGGTAGCGTACAGTGTACAGGAGAGGACACAGCCACAGTATTGGGTGTACACGGCAGACAGATGGTCTGCACATCAGTGACTTCACTCAAGAAGGAAACGGACTTTGTGTGAGTCAGCCCCACTAATCACTTTTTATGTACTCTGCTACTGTACAGTATGAGCCAAAAGAAAACAGACAAAATAATTTATATATTTTCCCTGTTTTAATGGTCCATTCCTTCTGAAAAGAACGGTCATGACTTGTTAACAGGCTTGCAATCTTCTGAAGCTGCCACAATGTGATGTGCAGCACGCTGACCGATGTATGTACGTTTAGTTTAAGTGTCATATACTGAACTACTGAATTATCCCCCTTGTTTTCTAATGTTGTGGTGAAAGAAGTGAAAACTTTACCGTCTTTGGATCGGTCAAAATCTCAAGTGCTCAATAGCACATGTCCCAACGTTTAAGCCCTATCAATGCTTATGCTTGTTTACATAAAATTCAGTTGCAAAATTATTGTAAACAGAACATCATGTGCATATGATAGGTCATTCCTTGTCCACAGCATGCTGCATATTAGATATCAACTGATCTGTCTATAAGTCCCAACTGTAGGAAAAATGAAATGACTTTTCNGAAAACAGACAAAATATATTTTCCCTGTTCTAATGGTTCATTCCTTCTGAAAAGAACGGCCATGACTTGTTAACAGGCTTGCAATCTTCTGAAGCTGCCACAATGTTATGTGCAGCACGCTGACGTTTAGTTTAAGTGTCATAATTATACTGAACTACTGAATTATCCTCCTTGTTTTCTAATGTTGTGGTGAAAGAAGTGAAAACTTTACCGTCTTTGGATCGGTCAAAATCTCAAGTGCTCAATAGCACATGTCCCAACGTTTAAGCCCTATCAATGCTTATGCTTGTTTACATAAAATTCAGTTGCAAAATTATTGTAAATAGAACAACATCATGTGCATATGATATTATTCCTTGTCCACAGCATGCTGCATATTAGATATCAACCGATCTGTCTATAGGTCCCAACTGTAGGAAAAATGAAATGACTTTTCCACTTTTTCTAGTAAATTCCATCTTGTTCCATGTCATGACAGACAGTACTTGGATGATCAATTCAGTTTCAGTCAACTGTCACAAAAGGCAAGTTTACTTGTCTTGCTCTCAGCTATCATGGCGGGGTTAATGGATCATTTTGTTTGATTACTTTTGGCATATACTCTACCTTACAGTTTACGCATGTCATTACTTGCTGTTTTACCTTTTACCATAATTTGTTTACAAGTGAGAGTGTTGGAAACATAACAATTACTGTAGCTCATGCTATCATTTCATTTGCAGTCATTGTGTTCTTTCTTTGTTTCAATCCGCTATCCAGTTTACTGCGGTATTGCAGTTTGTTGACTTGAATCATTAACTATCTGTACGTTCCTCAGCACAATACTACTTAGTGACTACATTCGATAAATACAATCAAAACACTGTGACCTGTTTTATTATAATTTATTTTTAGTAACAAAATCCCAAAAGAGGAATGGTGGCTGAAGCTGCGCCCTCTGTTGAGAATCTTGGCCAAACATGAGGGAGAGTACCACTCAGAAGGAGTGTTTGAAGAGGAGATTGTCGAAGACTTTATTGACGACATGACTGACTACACACAGGAATAGAGCTTGATGAGCAATAGGTCACTGACAGGAAGAGGACTGCTTTTCCTATGTCACTTAATGAGACATGGAATATTAAAAGAGGTGACACCTAGTGTATAGGTATTGTATTAAGATTATGTAGAACAATGTCCAAATTTGGCCAAGTTCAGAACATCACGTCTCAAAAATGGCCAGTCGGATTCAAAGGAAAATTTTAGATACTGTGCTTTATGCACTGTTCTTCGAGTGACTCACTCTTGCAAGAGGGGCTATCAAAATAGCACTTGCATGATTTTTATGAAAAAATGACAAGTTGCATTAAGCAAAATGATAATTTAGAAAAAAACTTATCTTTTTTGAGATTTTGTCTTGATAATTTATATATAAAAAGAAATTCGGTTTGTTGATACCATTGTTTTGCTATGAATGTATCTCTTGTTTTTGCTAAATTATACTAAAATTATACTACACTGGTCATGTGACCCAATTAATGGCAGATTGGTATTAAGTCAAAAAAATTAATTCTACAGGCTTTATACTGTCAAATATTCTCTTTACTATCCTAAAATCTTACAGTAAATTGTAAATATTTCGCTTAGTGCTGACTTGTCGATAATGTCTGACTTTAAGAGATGTTTTTATTGTAAATTATCTATTTTGCATCTTAATACAATATTGATACGAGGTTTCATTCCTTAATATAATATTGATATGAGGTTTCATTACTTTTGATGTTTCAGCTTTATGTTCACAGCTCTTGTTTTATTTGATTTGCACACATCTGACAGCGGCAACTTGTGCGCACACTATACTGATGTGACAAGTTCATGCACAAATGGCCGTCCTTAGCTCTGGCTTCACCACCCAGTCATTATATATAGCAAATGACCACCGCCTACACAGTGATATTATCTTGTAACACTTTATATAAGATTGGTGCCATTTCCAAAGAGACGCATTCTGAGTGGGAGCAGTCATGGATCACCTCAGTGCGTTGTGTTGTTAACATATCACATGATCAGTTCAGGTAATTTCATTTGGTCATGTGTCAAAAATGATGCACTGTGATTGGCTTGAGATCACCATCTGAAAGCAACAAACCTTATACATCTGATCCTAACTATTGTTTCATAACAACTGTCTACACAATTCATGAGAGTTGTAGATAATTATCAGACTGTGCAGGCTGTGTTCTGTAACCACCCCACCTGATCTGCTGCTGAAATGTGTTTCATACTCGACCTAGTATTGAGGAATGTTTAAAATCTCTATTCTCCTGTTGGAGAGTGTTTCGTCCCCCACCTAGTTTTCAGACCCCTACTCTGTTGTTGGAGAGTGTTTCATACCCCACCTAGTGTTGAGGAATATTTCCTAATCTGTTGCTGAAGTGTGTTTCGTACCCCACTTAATGTTCACACCTGGAACTCCTGGTCACTGTTGTACGAGTGACCTTGCTTAACTCGTCATTGCATAACTCATCAGCCTGCATAAAGTCCTCACTTTGCCTTCAATTCCTACTCATTCCCATTCGCTTCTACGTAAAACTTTGCTTTCAAGTTGTTCGAAGACCTTTTCACAACACTGGCCACTTAACAGCATACACATTTAATAAATCTTTGCGTAACTCGATATGTTTGCACTGATTCAAAAACTGTATCACCGCCTTGGCTATTCAAAACCCTTAGGGGGTAATAAAACAATAATCATCTCAGACAGGACCATAAACCCTTTGTTAAGCTGGGTTCACCTATGCAGGTCCACTGGAACAGATGCATGGTGAAGAGCAGGGTTCATAAAGAACTTATTTCACCGCCCTTGCATGTCAATTTTGAAAGGCGTATTGTGTGTGAATGATACTCATGATTTGCAAAATTCTAAGTCACTATGCTGACTAGTTACCTCTTCCAAACCCAAAATGTGTTGCAAAGAGCTGTGGATGAAAATTGGACTCTGGGGAACACTGAATTTCATTGGGTCAATCTTCAATAAAATACTACCAATGGATAATGAATCCCTTCTAGCAGATTCTGGCAATAGTAAAGAGTGCAGTTATTCTTCTTAGTCTTTAGTCACTCCACTAATACAGCGGCCATTTTGTTCTGTTCCCACAGCCGTCCTTGTGTCACTATAGGAAAATTGTGTGGAGAATACTCTCAGTGAACAACAGGTTATTTGTTCCTTCTGTTAAGAAACAAAGGTTATTCCTTGTGCAATTTTTGAAAATTGATTGGAAAAATGGTGACAATAACCTGTCCAGTAACATTTCCTTAACAACTGAAACCATGTGCTAAAGGTTCATAAGTTTTTATGTGTTGATGTAGACTTTAAATTGCCATACGTTGGTAGCTTTAAGTGCCTTAGCATTTAAAAATATGTAGTCCAATGGCTTCCACAAATGTAGCAAGGTTGCTGAGGATGGTGAGTTGAGCAAAGTAGCCTGTGGTTTGCCTTCATTTAGTACTCATTTTGTAGGTGACTAGTGTATATTTTTGTTTTCAATCAGTGATATTATGCATGTGGGGACATGTGACACATGAATGTTTTGGTCATTTGTCTACACGTGTTGTCTAATTTACCAAAAACACTGGATGGATGTCTGTCAAATGATCTGCGGTTGTGATTAATCTATGATGTGATCAAAGTTATTTTCTATCAGTTGGCAAGGGGGCTCGAATTTTCTGTTTTTCCTCACTGTAACCAGATCTTAGCAACTTTGGCTGTTTCAATTAAAATAGACAGCGATCTAGTTGAAAGCTTCAGAGACACAAGCTCAGCTCACTGCCTGAAGTAAAAAAAAGAATGTACCAAGTTAGTGTGGTCAATGAAACATCAGTTGGTCGTGTTTATTCCTTTCTTGTCTTAATTTCACTCCATGAATTATAGAGGGCAAATCATGTAGTTTAATATGTTAATGCATTTGGTGTTCATAATGGAACCTCCTGGAAGGTGCCATTATGATGTATTCTGCTGTGTTCCATGTTCATAAGAGAAGCACTTCTGAAAGGTGTGTCATTATAATTATACATTTTACTATGTTCCATGTTCATAAGAGGAACTCCTCTACAAGGTGATGTCGCTTAAGTGAATGTTAAATTTTATTGGCCATGAAAGCTAAACAGCAGATCAAGCATTTTGGCACCTCACCTCACGAATTGGGCTTGTGATGTGCGAAATTGAACAATTCACCACAATGCTGTGGGAGGGAAAATTATCACAATGTGTTTGAGGCAGTGAACTGAGCTCACAACTCTTGGTCTGTGACAAGCTAAAGCCAAGTTTTGTGCCAATCACCAGTATTGGCCAACTTTCCTTTAGGGCACTACAAGTACAGCAGAGACGGTGGTTATCAGTCATCGGTCATCAATGACCAAGACATGGTCAGTGGCAAGACTTAACAGTCCCTTTACTTTTAAGCCACATAACATCTCACATCATGCCAAGTAGATTGCGTAATTGTTGTGGTGCACTGTGATAATCTTAACTGTAGAGAATTGATTTTATTTAATATTTATTGGATTAGGTTTCTAAAACCATTTTTTTCTTTATTAGATACTAAACTAAGCATGTTTACTCTCATAGTTTGATTAACTGTAAGTTTGAATTTTGTTATTTCCTTAGAGCATTTGGAAAGTAAACTCTGTAGAATTATGCTGATTGTAAATTGTGTGGTTGTGCAGAAATAAAGTGTTTTTTGATTTAAAAACATTCGGAATTTAATTTGCGATTTCAGTTTTTGAATAAATTATCAGACAAATTGTTTATTTTGACAAATATACATGAATATGAAACAAATAGTACTGATGCGATTTGGTCAAGCTGTGCTTATCAACATCTTCACCATGGCATAAGTTTTGCAAAAGAATGTGACTGGCCACGTAGTGTCAACACACACTAATTATTAAGTTGTCTGAAGGTTAACAAACGAATGGACAACTGGTTTGTTGACAACACTGAACAAAGCGTGAATAATCCTGTACACATATGGACAATAATTTGCTAGTTTTGACGGATACACTGTACAACACTCCCCACTGCAATCAACTCATAGCTAGGATTTACAAGTTAAGTGTGGTTAAGAAGGTCACCCAAACATTGAGGACGCATCATTAAGAATCCCCGACCAACCATTTTAGGACAACGTAGAAACGAGAAGGAACATTTTAAAATCCAAAAGATATTTATAACAAAACACAAACTTTCGAGCAGCTCTTCATCAAGTTGTGTTTTTAATAGGTACTTTTACCAGATTTCAAAGTGTTTCGCTTGTTATTTATTTTAACCCGTCTTGACATGTGTCATTTTGAACTTTTCAGCAGTTTATTCGTAAAAAGTGTTGATGTGAAGAGATATGAACACACTCAATTACTTAGTCAGCACCACAACATTGGGGACAGTCCTGAGTCTACATTCTGCATCAGTCATTTATTCGTTCTTTGAGCACTCGAGTATGCAGTAAAAACAGCATATTGAGCATTGTTGTGTCGTTAACTACAGGGTGTTGGTCAGATACCGTCTCAATTGCACTGCAGTCCAGAAATACAGACTGGTCCTGAATTACTGTCTCAAACTACAGGGTGTTCCCAAAATATCTCAAAACTATACTTTGGTTCATCTCACTGATATGACTGAAAGTAACGCACAGCTCCACCTGATCCTTTCCCATTATTTTGGATGGTTATGCATTACACGAACGGTGCAACCTACTTTAACACTACCCAGACATTTGTCATGACCTAATGTTTGACTTCTACATTCTTGATGTTGCATACTGCGCCATCTGTAGACGCTCCTTCACACGGTCCGCATCTAACTGTCTAAAGTACTCATCATCTTCATCTCTCTGCATCTGCTGCTGAAAGTCGCGTATTTCTTTCTCCATTTTCTTTCTAAGTTCCTTCTTCATTTGAGATAAAATCTGAAAACAAATAGCAAGTCAGTCAGCACCTCAGAAGTGAATAATTTAGTAGTCAGTTCCCAGATAATTCTGTCATACACGGAAAATGCAGTTCAGCTATGTACGCAGAGGCAACTATCAGTGTGGTAAAACAACTACTTTTAAGTATAAGACACAAATTAATGGAATACATATAATGACTAGAGATACAAGAATTAACCAATCAAACAATATGTACAAGGGATGCGCCACGGTCACAAACAGTTCTAGGAATAGGAAGCATTAAAAATACCCTTCTCTGAGAAAGTGACAGTAAATAACAAGCAAAAGTTGTGTAATTTGATGACTAAATCAAAATAATGCTAAAATACGATTAACACATTCTACGACAATAATACCACACTGAGAAGGCATTATAGTCCATTTTTCCACCACGTCATGGATGCAATGCATTCTGGGATGGATAGGGGACAAACTTGACAAAGGGGTCGGAAGACAGGAAACTCGGTGAACAAAATATACATTCTCAAATAGTTCCATTCCTAGTATGACCTACTGCTGCTCTTTTGCAGCACAACTAAGTACACAGAGGTTCTTAAAATGATACTTTGAAATTAGATGGCCTTCGTCTGGAGGATGTTTCAATACCCCATATGACTGTGCCCAGGGCTCGGCATGACCAATGACAAAAAGAGGAAAATTTCCAGGTGATCGCACCACAAATAAACAGGCTTGTGTGACAGATTTGTGTTGTAAAATTTAACTGAACTAAACGCCTTTGCATAAATAATGTCAAACTAATGATAAAAAAGAAACAAAGAAAGGGGAATCTGGAAATCCAGTAAGAGGAAATCGAAACCAAAAAAGGAAATCCTCTTAAAAGAGGAAAATTCCAAGATCTGTGTATCATGGGAGTGGTCTGCACTGTCTTGTAGACTTTCATTTTGTCACCAAGGACACGCCCTACCTTAGTACAAATGTGGCTACCCTAAAGTTTTGAAATAAAGTCAGTATCAATGTTAGTTATGGACAAAGCATACATTTCTTAGTGACCGAATGACAACATCAGCTGTGTTGGACTTCCCTGCTGGTCAAAGTCACAGGTATAAGTGCCGAAGAGTGTGCCCATTTGTACCTCCCACATTAGAATTCACTTTCAGTTCATCTTTAAGTTATAGTTGTTTTAACAACAGTCTCTCAACTAGTTTTGCATTGTGCAAAATAGAAGAGGTAGATCCACATTTCATAGTGTTCCCTTACCTCTAAGAGCTGTATTTGCATTTGCTCCCTCTCCATCCCTTGACCTGGATAAGCTATCTGATTTTCCTATCAATCAGTTTAGGGCAGATTTAAACACTCTTCCATGAAAAGCTAAAACAAGTGGTCAAATGATTGTCCAACTATTTTTGAGAATTGATTTTCATACTCTTTTTCAACACCAGGTCAAACAAAGCAACACCTCACTGTTTACCTTAGTCTGAGCTTCATTTTGGATCTTTAATTCTCGCTTCTCTCTTGCTAAAGATTCAGCAACCATACTAAATTGATCACGATAACTGAAGTTTTAGTTAAGAAGAACCAACTACATATTAGGTGTCATATCAAAGTAAAGGTCACAAACGTACAACCATTCACACATTAAGCACTATCATCAGAACCTGAAAAATTAATTATTTATCGCATGATTGACTCTTGCTCTGGTCACTACACAGACAAGATTCCTCCTATCATAAAGCTGGTAGTTTCCATCGACAATGTACACATATAACACTAGTAGCTAGAAGCATTTTTCCAGGTGATTCTTAGGGTTTTCCCATTTTGGAAATGGAATAAATTCTACTCCCCCAGTCAAACTTCAATATTTTGCCTGTCTGACTTACACAATGCCCACTGATATCGTTTAACCATCCTGTCTCTCAATCTACCGACACTTGCTTATGTCTTAAATAGAAAAATGTCTAAGGAAAATGTCTGCTAGTGGTCGCCACAGCCCACCATCAGATTGGTCAGTAGCACATGTTCAATCAACACCTGGTGACTGGGTAATTATAAGTTTGTTCACAACACAATAAGCAGATAAAGAGGCCTCTATGAAAACACCTCAAGAACAATGTGAAGAGTTGAATTGCATCCACGACTTCATCACAAAAGGTACGATTCTGGGTGTGTGTTAATACCCTAAAAGCAACCACTGGGTAGCATTGAATATGCCAAAATCGAAAGAGGTCTCTGCCTCCCAAATAGAAAATCCATCAAGCAACTTTAAAGATACGGAGGCAAGCATAAAAAATCAAATTGCCACAGAATAATCGGATCCATTCATCTGATGCCAATTTCATAAGAATACACTACACAAATTTCTCAGTATCTGAAGAAGGAAATTTTTTCCAGTTATATTTAGTGCGTTATGTAAACAAACAATATTTTAATGGTCATGTAATATGCACCTACAAAGCAGTTCATATAAGAGTGTGTGAAAAAGCATCTTTCCACTGCCTTGCAAAAGCATGGCATTCTCACCCAGAATGACATAGCAGTCAGGCCCGGAATGACATGGCTAGTCACACCCACCATAGCATGGTAGTCACACAGAATGACATGGCAAGCACACCCCCAATGACATGACAGTCACAGTATTGTCTTCACCATTTAACAGTTGAATTTTTTATCTCAACAATCACATCCAAACCTGTCCATAATTTGCCAGATGTAGTGACCGAACTAGTCTCATTCAGTCTTTGCTGTCATGGTTTGACAGCCAGACGTGAAACAAAGATAACATACAAGTGAGCCGTAAAAGGATACTAGTTCTCCAGAGACTCCAACTCATTCTTGTGCTTTTCAAGGTACTTCTCTCTCTCCTCCTTAGCATATTTACGACACTCTTTCAATCTCTCCTTCTGCACCTCGATACCTTCTTTAAACAACCTCTTAAATATCTGAAAGTCAAACATTAAATCAACTCAATGCAAGAGTATTACATTCTGAGCAACTTGACGCTCTAAAAAATCAAGAACTTTCAACAGCTTTCCATGTCTAATTTCAGCAAAAATTCCTGCATCTTGTCGCCAACATGTACAACAAACATAATACCACAAATCTCTCTGATGAGGAGCCACAGTTGTTTAGTGGTTGCGAGACCAAAAGGACATGAGAGTCCTTTTCACACAGTTTTAAATAATTTAATAATGATGAAAACCAAGAACTTAATTCATCCATTAAAAAAACAATGCTGGAATTCATGGGCATCGCAGGTTCTTCAAAACTTCATTCATTGATAGTCATAAGATATAAAAGCACCAGTCCTGTACAAACCCTTGAACATGATTTCCATTCCAAAAATGTGCATCACAGCTACAAGAGATGGTCATTTTAATCACTACCACTAGAGGGTGCAATACTAGTTAACTTAAAATAGCCTCTAGTGGGCATAAAGCAAGCCGTCCAAAAACTGAATGCCACAAACATCGATCAAGTAGTTTGATAGATATCCAGTGTACCACAAGTGGAATTGTCTCAATAAAATAGTCCTTTTGCGTGTTATTAACAATAACGCAAGATTCTGTGAGACTTAACTTTGACGTCACCGAAAGTAGGGCAAAATCTTGTCATTTGGCCATTTGCCCGATAGGGTAGCAGGGTGCATTCTGTTCAGTTTACTTCGGTTTTTAATCTTGTAGTGTGAAAAATGCCAAACATGCATTGCTGTTATGGGAAATGTAATTCAGATTTGCGCTAATACATCCCATCGCATTCTGTACTAATTTCTTCCTGTGTATTTTAAACGGGCGGTAGGCAAAATCCGCTCACTGGTTAAGTTTTCACCTCATTTAAAATACATACTACACTCAACACTATCACTTAAAAAGGCGCTTACTTTCTTCAGTGATCCTTTCTGATTCTAAACATATCTTCGATAAAGCATAGCTACGAAAATTCAGGTGATTTTGGCGAAGAATTCCAACTCCACTTTTTGGTGACCGTTAACTTTTTCACTGCGCGCACGGGATAACCAGAAATTATTTTAATTGAGTCAGGTGAGTATGAGGCAAAGACTAGCGCAAGATTGAGTGAAGTGCGTGACTTGGCGCATGACCTTGCAAAATAGCATGGGAAAATATCAAGTGAAATTTGTAAGATTTGTGTCCCTTGGACTTTTTGTTTGTCAACAAGCGTGATTTCATGTAACTTCCTCAAAATGGCGCCCGGTGAGAAAAACTCGACCGAACCGCGAGATTTTCAAGGATATGTTCATGTTATTTGTTGACTAAATTGTATCCAAAATCATGGTATGTGTTAATTATTATACTCCATGTGCACATATGCATGTTTGATTTGATTTTATTTGCTGTACTGTGAAATGAGTAACTTTTTATGGGGATATACTGTCGCCCCTGTATGCCAGTGGCATTGAGGCCTAGCCTGGGTCGAGTTCCAATTTCAGTCCGCTCACAGCTCCGCACAACATTACAAATTCACCTTTGCTTCGTCCATTCAGTTATTCCATGATCCATCTACCATCTCTTAAGTTGTGTTAACGTTTTAAGCGTAAAATTCTCCATAAGAACTCCACTAAGATTCAGCGCGTGTAGCAAAGACTCGGGGCAAAACAAGGGCAATATGGCGGATTTTGCCCTACTTCCGGTGACGTCACATTGACTAACTGGAAACTCACAAGTGAGCTATTAGGGGGTGGCATGTTATCTGTGATAAATGTCATGGTTATCACTCGTGGTTTGACAGTGAGAGCTGGACTCCAAACAAATTGCCACCACGTAGCACAACAGACCCCTGACATGTTGCATTACACTTAAAGCAACCCACTTACCATCTCCTCCTTAGTTCTACGCTGTAACATCTTTGACCTCTGTCTGACCTGGTATTCATCATAATACCGACGAGACCTAGCTGACTGCAATCTCCTGTCCCGCAATCTGCCTTTGAGATTGATCTGATGCAACTTCTGATTCTTCACTTCTCGCTGAAAACATAACACAAGCAGTGACTAGACAAATGCGTAATGCTGTCGCTGCATTAAAGGTTGGGTAGTTACTCTCTTAAGCAGTGATTAGACAAACATGTAATGCTCTTGTTGCATAAAGCCTGGTCAGAGATTTACTCTCTTGCTCTTTGGACACAAGTAGTGACTAGACGAGAAGTATTACTCTTGCTGAATTAAAGACAAAGCAGAGAATTACTCTCTTGCTCTTTAGACACAAGCAGTGGCTAAACAAACATGTAATACTCTTGCTGCATTAAAGACTGAGCGGAGAATTACTCTCTTGCTGTTTGAAGTGACTAGACAAACGTGACGTTTACAACTAATGAAATGCATCAAGTGTGTAACTTACCAATCTCTGTGTATGTGTCAGATCTTTCTTCATGATGGCCATCAATATTTCTTGTCTTTTCTGAGCTTCTTCAAGCTGAAACGAACCCTCTATCATGTATGGGACCTAAAAGTCTGTCACATATCATCAGAGCCTGAACATGACCTGGAGCCAATATTTCAATTAAGGGCACACATCTCAAGTCCGTGTTTATGAAAAGAGGCAAACACTTTGTTTTTGGGAGTGGACTTTACTTGAATGTCTGCACTGTTGCTATCTCTAGTTGACAGCCCAATTCACAATTCCCGCACACTCACTCAGACAAGAACAATGAGTGAGCACTTACTAGATATGTTAGTGTGTGTCTTTTCAAAACTATTTGACGGGTTCTCCTCAGCTCTGCCGTACATGGTTATTATCACCATGCCAAGTTATTGGGGACCATGTATCAGCAAATTACTGAAGTACAATACTGAGAGTTGTGACTATGTAATTTCTGCTCAAAACAATTTTGGTTTTTAAAATCGTGTCATGTAACACAAGAGTTTGCTTGTTATCTGTCTTACTTTGTTTCTCAAGTTACAGTTGAACAGCATATCAAAGCGTGTAGCACAGACTCTAGGCAATGAAAACCAATTAGCACATACCTCAGCCTTACCACAGAATCACACAATGTTGATTACCAGTGACCAAAGTGCATGACCTAGCTCCTATGACTCATTACTGTGCGCAAAGGCGCACCATAATGATACATCAGGCAATAGTGTGTCATATTCTCTGGCTGTAGAAGACAATCATTCCAAACCGAGCCGGTACATATCTAATAGATAAATAGTAATTTCATACTACGTCTATGGAACTAAATAAGAAAGAGATGCCAAAATATTACATGAACCTTCCAGACCAGGCCCAGGTGACTAAGTAGTGCTCTGAACTGTTTGTTCATGATCAGAGTTACACCTGAGGTAAGGTTTCTTAGTGCATGGTGTATCATATTTTGTGGTCAGTGATTAGGATGCTGATCCATGCTATTAGTTCTGTGGCCAGTGATAAGAGTTTGTTTCACCCTGAAGCTGAAATTTCTCTCTGTTATCCTTTTGTTGTTTCATTGAGTAACCATGGATACAAAAGCATTTTTTGCAAAATGGGTTTGCATGGGCCTAAATAGGAACCCAAACAGTAGTACAGGAACCTTTGCAATGTACAAAGTAGAGCTTGTTTCAATACCACTGGTTCACAACGACTAGCAGTCACTACGTGCGACTCGTCACTAGACCACACCCACCTCTACACGTGACTTATCACCATACCCCATCCACGTACACATGTGACCTTTTACCACTACGTGTGACTCGTAACCCGATCAAGCCATACCACACAGCCTGTAAATGTGACTCATCGCCAGGCCACACCCACCTCTACATGTCTCGCCACAAGACCACACCCACCTCCACTTGCGCTTTGCTTTTCTTGCGCTGGGCCTCCTTTGCTGCTCGTGTCATCTGCTCTATCTGTCTGCCACTCTCCCACCACAGTTTACGGCTCGTCTCATTTGACAAGTGAAGGAAAGGAAACTCTTCCAACATAAATGGAAGTATGTCTTCATCTTCTTTGACTGCAAGCAAACAACACTGTTCAGCTGTCTTAAACTTTAGTTAGCAACAACTTTCTGGTATTTAATATTACATGACCACTAGTACCTCTGTCCTCTGATTGGCTTAAACAACTCCCAGTACAGTGAAATACATCAGTACATCAAAGCAGGTAAGACGAGGCTATTCTAATTAGAGGCAAAAAATGAGGGCAAGGACCATCAGACCTATAAGTTATAACTAGGTCGTGTCAGGTCATGTGGACCTCGTGAAAGCATCATAAGATTACTTTCCCTCGGTTCATAAGACTTGATATCACCCTCGGGATCTGTTCCGCTTAGTTTGAAGTCCATATGTCCACAGATAATACTTGACAAGAAACCCATATTTTAGTTGTTTTGTAAACTTGTCATTCAAGTAATGAAGGGAAATCTCAATCTCCACTATTTGAATTTTTCACTGAAAATACAAAACAAAAGTGCTCTGTCTAAGATTATTTAAAACTAATTTTACAAGCTCACCATCTCAAATTACTATCAATGCATGTATGGATGATCAGTGTTGTCCACTACTTACTCTGACGGTTCCTACAGACTGTTGGGCTGCACGATGCACTACGCTTTCTCTGTTTAGGCTCAGACTTGAATGGCTTCTTTGGTGGTAACAACACAGACTTCTTGGACGCTAACAGAAAAAAAACAGAACTGAACAATATGGAAAATGCCACTTCTATTATAAAAATAAATTGCCAATTAAACTAAGTCAAATTGAAATAATTCCACTTGTTAGAACCATTTAAAGGTCCACATACCTCCCGTCTGTCTGCGTCTTACTTTAGACCTATCATGCCTCACGGCTTTCCAGTACTCGTCATTTCTTTCAGCCACTCTGGACCTTGAGTTTCGAAGATCATGGTCATTTTCATTTGCAAAATCTTCATAATCTTGCTGTAGTTTCTTATTCAAAATCTGCAATATGTTGAGAATGATGTGAATCAGAGGACAGGGTTGCACAAGGGACGTAGGCCTTACTACACAGAGAAACCAATATTACTTCACAATTTGGGTTCATGCACCTGTGTGCAAAGTAATATGACGAAGATGACGGAATTGATGAAGTGAGTCTCTGTACTAGGGTAGTCTAGGAGATTAAGTCATCTTGGTTCTAACTCTTGCCACAGCACTGGTAATCAATACAATCAATACAGCTTCTGAGACTGGTCCACTGTCAGTAACATTTTGCAAATTCCAAAAATACACAGAATTCATGATCCCCATCAATCTTTTTTTCAAAGCCTAATACAGTTATTACATATTCTTAGATATCAACGGTTACCAGACCACATAAGTTGACTATACTGCCATTGAACCCACCCTAGTCTTTGCTCTAGTCAGCCTGTTGTCTCTGGCCAATCTGTCAGTTACACCCTGTAAACCTGTGTAACTAGACCTCTCAGACACACCCTGTACACCATCATAGTTAGACCTCTGCTTTCTTGTCTTCCTAGGTGGACTTCTTATTACATCTTCATCGCTAAACAGATAAAAACTACTGTAAGATATCAACTTGTCACTGAAACGATAATTTGATTTCTTGAAACCACAGAAACAGCACACCAGCTTATTTGTTACCAAAATTGTTAAATTTAAGATGAAATAAAGCAAGTGTATTGAAAGATCAAAAAGACGAAGTTGAATGAAGCTGACAGTACCTCTTAATGTATACTCCAAAGGTTGAACAATTCACATTTTGAAACATGAATGTCTCTATTAGTGAGCATACCAAATGCCCTTTAGTTTGATCATAGACCAAGTTAGAAGAACATAAGACACCAAGGTAGGGAAAATAAGCACGTCACATAATAATACCAATTTCGATTTTTGTGATTCCAAACCTGATTGAGCTAAATACAGTTACATAAGCAGTACCTCCCCCTGGTGGACAAGAGCATTAGTCAGCTAAAACCACCTTGTAGTTAAAGCTGGCTCAAGTTTCTTATTCAGCCTTTGGTTTGCTTGTCCAAAGAATGTACAGTGTAGCTGAGGTAACAGACTTGTTTCAGATTATTATGGCTTGACAAGGAGTGCAGGTCATCATTTTGTTTCAAAGATTTAAAGGCAGAACAAAATCATCAAAACTGGGGTTACTACACTTCCAGATATCAGCAGCAACATAACAAGCACCAGTCCATTACCTGGTGTCACTATGTGTGGCCACTTACCTGGTAGTTGTGCCATAATTCAACACCCCATCACTGTGTGTCGACAGTTCATCTTCACTGCGATGAACTTCGTCACGGGAGTACCTGTCATAGTAATCTCCCCTGTTTTTTGTTGGAGCTGAAGTCTTTTTGGAAACCAATGGATATCTTCGTTGACTGAAGCGAAAAACCTCGAATAACAACACAATCTGTTCTGCTCAATACAATTATAACAAAATTCTGCATTGAAAAGGAATTTTTGTAGTTTCAGCACTTAAGATCTCGTTTCCAATATTAGGTCAGTCTTTGGCCATGTTCCTCGATACAAATAGCCAAAATGGCACAAATGTTCAAATCAATGCATTTACTTTCAAACCTGTCTACTTATTTAAATTGAAAAGGCAGCCACACTTAATGCTTTAATTGTCAAAACATTGTCAAACAGTCATTAATAAAGATACCATAGTTACCACATAGTTAGCCTCATTACCACATTGTCTACTATTTGAGTCACATCAACTCACCGGCTGAATTCAGAGGATAGATCATCAACAGATAAATCTGGCGAATGCTTATCACTGGCAAAAGTCACTTTTCTAGGCTTCACTTGGCTCTGAAAAATGCAAATAATTTTGTTAATCAGGAAACAACAATTGATAAGAAAGCATAAAATTCTTAATAACTAGCTTTAACATTTATGTGCAACTGCATAGCCATGCACCATTCACACAGAGGAAAGTGTCTAAGATAAACAGCTAGTTTTGTAATCAGTGTTGTCCTGATGACTAGAGTATGTTCACCAGCTAACAGATAAGAACTGGCCAGTAACACATGGAGAG
>NMRA01000358.1:6687-127647 GCA_002633005.1 Phoronis australis | reverse complement strand
GGGAGGAGGGAGGGAGGGAGGGAAGTAGGAGCCCTAACAATTTACCCCAAACAGACATGTACCCAACAGTTCACCCCAATCAGACATGTATACCGACAGTTCACCTGTTGCCTTTGTTTATGTAGTTTGCCTTCACTGGAATTTGAGTTGTTGTACATTCTTGATGTGACTGGTCCCTGTAGGGGCTGTGATGTGCCTGGCCCTTTCAGAGTCCGCGATGTGCCTGGCCCTTGCAAAGACTGGGATAACCTCTGCAATTGCTCTCTGTGTTCCTGTAACCTTTCTATCTTGTCCCTGTGAAGAATGATCATCAAATGACAACACAACTTCAGTCATTGTGCCAGTCTCACTATAACCAGTTTCAGCATTACAGTGGTAATTAGTATAACAGCAGTCTTGTTGACTGCAATGAGATTCCAAAAGAATGTGATGGTAAACAGAAATCCAAAAAACTACATGCACCAAGACAATACATACAGCATTTTAGTAGAGGTCAAGTTTGCATGTTGTATATTCATACGCAGAGGAACTGAGAGGTTTATTAATTAAGCAAGGAAATTCAACCAATCCAGCAACACGACAATAGCCTGATCAAAATTTAAAATAAGCCTTTCATGATACATTAATACCAACTGTTGATAAGAATTCTTATAAACTGCTTATATCACATAATTAGATGACTAGTACAAAAACATACAAAAACATGCAAAAACATTTTTGATAAACTACAATCAACAAAATTTATGTGTATACCTGACAACTTTCTTGTGTTGATGGTCAGCCTTGAGTGGACTTGTATCCAGAGCTTGTCTGGACATGGCCGCGGTAGATTTCATCAGTCTGTCTAGGTGATCATATGATCTGAGTGAGGCTACAGGTCGGGTTGATTGACGGCTGATGTCTGGAGCACTGGATGAGAAGTTGACCGGTACATTGGTCTGGGCTAGACAGGAAAGAACATTTAACAATGAGAACAATATCCATAATATCACAAATATTTTTAAGTCTGGTCAGCATGCCACCTGTTGGCCACATCACATGACGTGACCATAACAAATGGAACATTGAGTCACTCACAGACACTTAGGAAGCAGCCAACACCAAAGTTTTGCTCTCTGTCAGAGATAGCTGAAAGAAACACTTGACCTTACCAAGAACGCCAAAGATATTAGAAAGCACTCTAAGAATGCAAACATTCAGTGGCATTGCAGTCCTAAAGCCAAATATTTCCTTCTTAACCGGAAACTGTGAAAAAGATGAATGTACGTTTGAATACTGACAAAGGTCACAAGTGAACTGTTTTACTGTCACTGACATCCAATTCTTCAACATTGTTCATTGTGTAATATTTATAATAGCTGCCCAGGATGTGGCATCATTTGAACTTATTTAATCAGAGTATTTCGTTGCAAATACTGCTCGTTCCCAAGCTCAGTTGTCTCTTTTAGGCATTTGCGATGTGGCCTTTAGTTGAAAACGTTAGGTGGCCGGGTACACACAATGTTTCCAAATCCCAGCTTTCCTTTGAAGAGGCACTCACTAGTTTGCTGACATCAGGCAGGTATTAGGTTATGATTACATCACTTTTGAGATGCTATAGCAAATTCCAAAAAAGTAATCAATGTTTCAATATTTTTAGGTTATAATGGGTAACCACGAAAACCAGTGAAATGAATTACAAGTTAAGTTTTGATTTACTGATCAAACACACCTTCGGCTATTAACCAAAGACAATACACAAATGACACAGATATCCTTCATTGGAACATGATAATGGTTTGTGCTTACTATTAAGAGAATGTCAAGAAATAAAAATTTATGTAGGGTCCCTGATACCTTGAATAAGAGCCCCATTTCCTTACGAAGAATGTTTTAAAATCATTCCAAATCCCCCTCATCAGTCCCTCTGATGAATTAAACATTCCCCCTAAGGCAAACACTGAATTTCAGGTTCAGGGTGAGATGTACAGTCAAATGAACAATGTCAACATTGCTTGCCAAGGGGCAATTACCAGATGGCCAATCGGTTTGGACGCTTGACTTGCCCACCAGCCATGGACAGGTGTTTTTTTATACAGGGTACAATTTTCCCTCACCTGAAATAACCACTCTCTCAGAAAGCACAGGCACCTTTCCCCTTGCCCCATTATATCATGCTTATAACTTCATAAAGGTTTTAAAAAATCTCAAGCCTGTTGAGTGCTGATTTGCCAAGAAACCAATAGAGTCTAAAATTTCGATGGGGTCAGTGACTTATTTTGTCAGTTATTCCGCTGAAAATTCCTTGGACTTCAAAACAAAGATCGAAATGTGCATTGGATGCTTCTGGTGAATCCAATATTCTGAACCAACAGTATGATCAACTGGCTAACTAGAACAAGCCAACATTTCTTGACAAGATGCTAGATAAAAGTAAATCCATTCATACCATGTCTCTTCCCGCCATCGTTGTTAAAGTGAACGTAATGGTGCAACTCAAACTTCTGAGCCTCTTGCTCACTCGATCTCTCCTGCTTCGGATACCTGTCACCTCGTAGCCTCTCTTTGGATGTTGACTCAGTATGGTCAGTCTGAGGCCTTGTGCCCAGTGTGGTGAATTCACCTGCATCTTGACCAGTGGGCACAGAGTCCAGGGAGACGGGACTACTGCCAGATGATCGAATCTGGGGGGAGGTAACACAGGCATTAACGGACAAAGAGATCCCGGCCCAGTTACAAGTCGATATGTTGAATAGCAACTGAACATTGCACTATGGCACATCGTGCTGACACTTTTGAATAATGCAGTCAACGTTACGCAATAACCAAACTTATCGAGCGGACAAGCGTTACATTTCACACAATCAACCCAGGTGACTGAACAGAAAACCATGACGTTGTTGAACTGAGACAGAAGCGTAAATAGGAAACAGGAAAGTTTCATTTTACGTTCTAACTGAAAAAATATTTTGTTTATTTATCTGAAATCATCACTAACAAGAGAGTGTGATGAGAAATGCAGACCAATTAAGAACAAGTCCAGGTGACACTCACCTTGTCAAGTACTGACATGGAACACCGGCTCAAACAACAAAATTACCAGCCTTAGTTTGAATGCTGCTCAGTATCAAAAGTGTAAAAAGTTACATTTAAAGCAAATTACAGTGGACAAAAAACATGCATTTTTAAGATCTCATTTGGCTGAGAAAATTGGACGAGGCACTTGCAGCTCAGTTTCCAAGAAGTATCAAAATGCTAGCATCTCTTTCTTGTTGGAATACCTCGTAAATTTTTAACATGTCCTAGAGACTTGACAATTGACCTATCACAAGCTCTGTCCCTTGTGAAATGCCGACAAACAAACAAAACTCACTATGTTTTATCCGGCAATGCACTGTTTGTCAGGTAAAATGGCAGCTTGGAAAGGAAGGTGTGTCAAGAATACTGCAGTCTGATGGTCAATTAAGCCGTCACGCAAAATCCTGGCGATAGGTCAGTTGGTATTACATGAGAGCATGTACTCACAAACTCACGGTGAACTTTAATCTAAATCTGCGGAAAATTTGCAATTGTTGGGGACCTACTAACTGGAGAACATAATAGAGAATATGTGAACCTGTGACACCATGTTGAATTGGCACCTTAAAAAATGCTATCAAGGTTTGTAATTTTTTGGTAAAAAAGTGCATTTTGTGGCTAATTCGTTTTCTTTCTTTCAATATTGCGTCTGCAAAAGTCTACTTAAAGCTGTATTTCGCTCTGTTTAACTGGCTAAAAACGAAGTCGCCTTTTACTGTCATAGCGTCAACCTCATAATATTCATTTCTGTGACAAGGTTCCATTTCCATTACAAATCCAAGTTACAGAAAATGTGCACATGAGCATTTTTCAATTGGGAAATTTAAGGTTGGTCAACCCCAATGAAGTCTGGAGTTTCAAGTCACTGGTGGTTTCAATATTCTTGTCAGTAACGGAAAATGTAATCATTTGAGGGTAAGAATATTATGACACTAATTTTAAAAAACCCAAAGTCTAATTAAATCTTAGTTTTTAGCCAGCTTGACAGGGTGAAATGTGGCTTTAAGTTATGAGCTGCCTGTAACATGATACTTGTATGGAGCAGACAATATTTCATACCCTGACTGAGTGACCATCTACCACAGATGGAGCAGTTGATGTATCTCGTTTGTACTGTCTGTCTCTCAGTGTGTATCCAGCATGCGTACTGGCTCCCTGTATACCATCACTAGTACCCCTGTTGCCCCTGAGTGGCCTCTCTCTCTCTGAGAAGCCACTGTAAGTACTAGCACCCCTTACATCCTTGCTGCTACTCCTGGATTCATTCCCAATATAAATGCTGTCTCCCTTTCCTTCATCAATGCTGCCTTTCTTATAAACACCAAGAGATAATGCTGGCTGAGGCTGCTGGTCTCTAGTTGATAGTCTTCCATCTACACGGGAGGTGGCAGGGTGTGGTTGGCTAGTTGCATCAGGTGGTGTGACTAGATCAGTCACATGATCAGTCCGTCTACGGAGGGAGTAGGGTCGCTGGTGCAGAGTCTGTTGAATTACTTCACTCTCCTGAATCAGCTCTAGAGTTGACCCACTGCTCTTATCTGTAAACAGAGTAAAGAAACACACAAATATTTAGTTAACACCGTCAACACAACTCACTGTCCACTCACTGTTCCTTTCTATGGCACAGCGTAGTCGTCGCTAAATGGTGTGTTGTCTGTCTGCTGATCAAAAGTTTAGAAAGAAATGGACTGCAAAGCAGGACTTAACAAGTCTNTGGTGGAAGTCAATGAGTGTAAATTAAAATGCACAACTACTGATGAAAGTACCATCAATTAGTCCCTCATATCTTCTATCACTCCTCTTTCTACTGTCTCGTTGTAAGAACGTTTCACTGTCGAACAACCGAAAATCAGTGTCTCTTGTTACTTCAGGCATATCATCATGGTCCCAGGATATCTGAGCTATTTGTGCACTTGATCCTTCAGCTTTCACATCTGGTTCTTTGAGTTGTTCAGATACTTGGATGGGCTCTGCTGCATTTCTTTCACTTTCAACTTGAAAAAACAAAGTTACGAAGTGTGAAGAACAATTAGTTCAGAGACAACACAAGACAAAGGTATTCATAATTACTAAATATGCATCAGCTCCAAGTATTGTACAATATCCAGACTGTCAAGCAAGTCAGTGTCCATGGAATTGCTTTGGAGGGGGAGAGATTCAAATTACCCCTCACTCAATAAAGTCAACATAGTAGCGATATAGATCTATCACTCTCTTCTATACTAGTGTCCTGTACAATACAACTGTTTGACAAAAAATAATCAGATAACTCTCTTTTCCCACGTCATGACAAGGACTGACCCGTCACTTAACCACTATCAAGGTGCACTTGCCTGTCATGACAGGGACTGACCCGTCACTCCAACCACTACCAAGGTGCACTTGCCTGTCATGACAGGAACTGACCCGTCACTCCAACCACTATCAAGGTGCACTTGCCTGTCATGACAGGGACTGACCCGTCACTCCAACCACTACCAAGGTGCACTTGCCTGTCATGACAGGGACTGACCCGTCACTCCAACCACTATCAAGGTGCACTTGCCTGTCATGACAGGGACTGACACGTCACTCCAACCACTATCAAGGTGCACTTGCCTGTCATGACAGGGACTGACCCGTCACTTCAACCACTATCAAGGTGCACTTGCCTGTCATGAAAGGGAATTGCGCTCGAACTCAGTCTTCATGAAGGGGAAATACTAAGTCATGCTGTCCGGTTATTTTAGGCATGTACTGTATTATGAAAAAATCACTATTTAGCTCTCAAGCAAAAACACTATGAATTTCAAAGTGACATTTTACAAAATTGGGTGAAGAACGGAGGCAGCGACACCATAGAAACAACAACCATGACACTAACAATGGTACAGACCATGACCACGACACTGTCAACACCACCCATAATACTGCCATCAACTCAAGCAGCAATATTCCCGAAGATGGCAATGCTCCCTCCAGCACTGATAATAATGATGATGCACTTATAACGATTTCAAATCCGCCAAAATAGACAACAAACAGGTATCTTTCACGAATTTACCACTGCACCGCAAGTATGGACCAAATGATGATCACTAAAATGTAGAAACTGCCTCCAAGGAGTCAGGGCACCAAACAGATTAGTCAGAATCGTCCAAAAATAGACCTGTTGCAGTCTTCTTCATGATAGCAAGTCAACTTCATAACTTCAAAAAGATCCCGGACATGCACTTACAAAATACGGGTGCTCTAGACTTTTTAATACACATCAACTGTGCAAACACTGCAAAGCAAGGGAATTTGGCCAAAATATAATTTATTGTGCCTCTCTCGAAGTTATTGATCAAATTAGTCTACAACATTTTCAGTCAGATTGGTGACTGACTGAGTGATGTGATCAAAAATAAAAACATAACCCAATGCAGACCTAATGTAATCATATTGTAACAACTGGTTTTCACTCCAAGTCATACATTGTTTTTCAAAATTACTTCAAAAGTGTCACAATGACCGAGACGAAAATCAACAACTGTATAACAAATGATTACCTTCTGAGTCAGACACTTCGCTATCAATACGAGTGAGAATGAAGTCCATTAGACCACCAAACACATCCAGTAAGTTGGCCACGGCTGTGCGGTCACCATCCACAATATCTTCACCTGTGATATGAGACAGTGATGTCTGCAGTACATCCATAGACAGCGCGTCAATTACACTCTGACAGTTGTGCACTTCCTCTTGTCTACTGCAGGGTGAAGATAACACGTCTGTAATAGAACAGATCAACTTACAACCAATACTCTCAGTACAGAAATTATCAATTGGCCATGTGATGGTCTCCAGCAAAGTTCAGTTAAATTCTGCTTTCTGGTGACTCGCAAAACAGGTAGGCTTGACAGATACTTCTGTGTTCAGTGAGCTTACACAAGTAACAATGTTCGGCCCATTGCACACAGCAGTGTCATTTTAAATTCTCACTGCTCAACATTTGAAGTGCTTAAAAGCATCATTTACCTTGTTTTCACATTGTCCGCATCATTTAACCTTCCTTTATAGCACTGCATCATCATAAAAATAAAAAATAGAATTGAAAGTTTCTTAGCTGCATGGACTTGGGTGTATGAATGAACCCAGCACCAGTATGTCATGTACACCAACACACACGTTTCTTGAACAATATTGTGCCATGTCCGCACTTCTCCCACGTCACGCGTGAAAGTGAAAGTAGCCACAGTGTGGTCAAATACTGAGTAGTCACAACCAACTCATTTACGCAATGCCTAGCCATTCTTTAATATACCATAATCACGGGAAAACGAGCAGCAATATCTGACAACATTTCTCACTAAACACCATGGAGGATAACTAATGCTATGATTGGTTGTCCCAATTCTATGTCGTATTGACCAATAAACCTCCTAAGTCAAGATTTATACCTAATTCGCATATCCTCAGATAGTGGTAACAGGTGTGCTAATTTGACAGCTGATCAACTGGTGGGGTTGTTTTTTTGGTGTTTTTGATGTGAAATTGGTGATTTTAAGCACTTTAAAGTTTACCTTAGGACATAGCACGGACATGTGAACAAGCCTATGTTTTAATGATTAAATCACGTTTGGTATTTTTTGATTAAAGTATTGCAGGCATGTTCTGGGTAGCTCAACACAGTACATCTAAAATGACAAAAAGGCTTCAAGCTTCAGTAGTGGCTTGTGTAATCCCACCCGGACTGATGGCCTTAGTTACTGTACATGGACTAACAGATCCAAATAACACCTGGGATTCCATTAGGCACACTTCTTTACAGTCAATGGTAAACATCGAAAGGAGACTTGAAATACATTGATTTATGCTCCTCACTAATTTGCGTACACATGCACAGGCAGTTTAGTAAACTTTAAAGTCAGGGCTCAGCACTTAGCAAAACTAGTACAATGTGATGAAAACTAGGGTCGCCAAGTCAAGGACACTTTGTACTAGGGGTTACGAAACTCCTGGCTCCTACAATTGACCCATAATTGGAGAGAGCTGAAAGTTATATAAAAAACTCTTGAAGTGAAAAACCAACAAACTCAAAAAATGTCTGTTAGACGTCAGAAGCACATTAGCGGTACACAATACACGAGACTCATCAGGGGTCCTTGCTATTTTTGCCAAACAATTCCAATGGAAACTTATTGTAATAGCTTGCGTGTGTGCTGGGATGCGTGAATGACGACATCGCAGTGACCTGGGATTTCTATCAGGTTGCCAAACAAAATCTGAGATCGCATTGGCACCAAATCAACCCCTCAAAGGACTCTTTAACTTATATAAAATAGAGAAAAGGAAAGGGGGTTTCCAAACTGCAGACTGCCTTTGTCACTAGCTGTTCCAACTTTTTGGATTAAGTAGCCCCTCATCTATGCTTGTTTGACACCCTTATTTACTTGAATCTCTGTAACGGCTATAAGTCTCACCTTTCAGCTGATCCCCTACGAGACCCTCATACAACATGACAAACACTGACCAGTCCACATCCTCCAGCCTGGTCAGCACTCGGTCAATGTGCAACTTAGCCAACAGGTCATTGGCAAGCTGAACATGAACATCTGAAAAAGACAAGATAGTTCACTGAATATCTTTCTCACACAGTAAAAATTCAATGAACTCAGTGAACGTTTTTGGGTAGTCTTGTGTTACATGTCGCATAAATCAATCCAATGCAACAACAGTACAAGTATGATGAATATCCGTCTGCACAAAAAGGAGCTTCATTTTTTCACTGCACTTTCCTGGTTGGTTCTCTGCCTAGACACCAGATGTCATGACATGCACTTGTTTAGGGAGGTGAATTTGACTCGAGTCCATAACATTTTTGTTACAACTGGGTATGGGCGAGTGATACGTGATCTTAAATCTCACTCACTATACCTCTATACCACTATATCTAGGTACAAGACAACTCTGTAAAAGTTAAAGCATATATCACCTAAATCCAGTGAAAAGGCGCTCCTATTTGTCAACAGTGTTGACTGACAACAAATAGTCAATAGTCAGTTGAAGTCGTGGTACTCATTCGTTTTAAACAAAGAAGAAAGGTCGACGAAAGTGAGATAGCAGCCAATCATAGAGCAGCTTTAGTTGAAAAAGCATGTCATGCATTGGCAAGATTAGAAACATGATCTCAAGTGTGTTAATATTTCTTTCACAGAGGAATTTACAACACTCGTTCAGGATCAACACCCAAACTCAGCTCAACTACACTACAAAAATTTTTAAAAATCACTTTCACGAACTCATGCTACGCTTATAACCTATCAACAAACGTATATGACTGAACTTTCCTAAAAAGAGTATGCGTCTTTACAAATGCTTGTCTTGTCAGAATTTTAACACCACAATGTTTGCAACTTGCTTACCTTTGAGTAACAATCGATCAGTTTAAGCCAAATTTCTCCGAATACCAGTAAAACACATGTACTGTACAAGCAGGCTAATAGTACTTTACTGATCTATACAGAATGAAAAAGAATTGATCTTTTGACGTCTTAGCTTCCTGGGTGTTAAGCAAATCAACCGTTTGGGTATACACCCATCCTCATCCAAAATTTGGGGGATACCAACAAATTTGTTAATATAACAAACCTAACTGCCTGGTCCACAATGTAATTAGGCCCAAATTGCCAATAGCATGTCTCTGGTCACACATAAAACAACAAAGTGCTTTTCCAATCTAAAACGTTTATTGGTTCATAATTATATAAAACACACGCACACATGCACGCACACAAACACAATTATTTCCATTTTTCATCACTAAAAGCCATCAGCAGTAAATGTACCAGAGCTTGTGGATACCAGAGCTCACTCCAACCCTGAATGAAATGTTTTGGCTGAAAACAGCACCCATGCATTTATCAGAAAGATTTGACAAATTATAATAGTAATAATAACAATCTTGGGATGAACAAGCTCTGTACAGAAATTAACTGACATATCAGAGCAACTTTTCCTTAAAAAATGTCACAGTTTCAGAATGAGTTGTCAGAGCACATGCACACTAGATCATTGGTTTACAATATTAAGTCACCAAATTATTACATGCTTACCAGTATGAGAACTTGCCATCAGTGTTTATGCTGGAAGTAAAGTAGAAAAATGTCAACTATTGTTAACATATTATTAATAATATATTACTGTTGTTAACACATCATCTTACATACAGATACGCACTTGTGATGAGGTTAAAACCACCTACTCAAATAAGTGGTTTTCACCTCATCAAAATTATTGTCTCTAAAAAAGCACTTACAATCTTCAGCAATCCTTTGTCCTCGATCAAGCATGTGAATTAATATGACTTACGGGCGAAGGATTCCAACTCCACTTTTTGGTCGCACGTTTTTACCGCACGAGATAACTGTGGACATAATACTTCAATTGACAGCAGGGCTCGACGGTATTAAAATTGCCAGGTCACATTTTGCGACCTAGCCAAAATGCCAGGTCGCATTTTCAAAATCCAGCTCGCATTCCTAAATGCCAGGTCGCAAAATTTTCCCGCCATTTTTATGCACCAAAATAGATTTTTTAGAACATCGAGAAAATGTTTAGATTATGCTCTCACCTGCAGCGTTAAATACTCACAAATTTCGGATCTCAAAATTGACTTCATTCATGCAGGTACGGCCTTACTGTTCTTCACGACCGCCATTCTGATTGAAAGACTCTAGAGCGCAAGGAAAGTTGCCGACGTGAAAGTTGTATCAGTGCTCTCTAACTGACTTGTGCATTCGAGTAGCTAAATTTGCGATGTGAAAAGGGAGAAAATGCCCGTTGAAAAAGTATCCGGGATTTTGTTAGATCTGGCCTGCTACTGGCTGTCATCAAAGTCGTTAATGATTCAAACTAACTCGGGTAATGGTGAGTTTGCTTCTCAATACCTTCCAAGTACGGGAAAAATAGGTCAGTCACAAAACGACACGCATGTCACTAGTGTTAACTTTCTTTCCGAGATATAAAACAAAGCCGGGATTTGGTTTTTACATATTGTGAAAAGACGTTTTTGAAAACTGAATTTGTGTAAAATGAAAGTGACGTACCACATAAGCTGCGTGTCAATTTTAAACCACACGCGGTCGTTTGTAGTGCGCTATGATGGGCGCTAGCTTGAACTGTGGGCGATTAATTGGAAATTTTCAACATTTAAGAGGGGACTTTTGATAGATCAGTGAGCGCTTATTATGAAACACTTTAAAGGTAGGGAGTTGGCTTGTGCGTGAGCATAGTCGTTAACCTCAGTGTTTGCGGTAATAAGATATTAAAACGCTGCAATGGTAAGAAACGTTATAATAATACGATTTTGCGAGACAAACTCCATCTAGTGGGGTATCGTTACCACCTACATTGTACCCTTTTTAGCCACCCGGAATGGTTTTGTTTTTAACTGCCCGCTTCAGCCGGAACAAGGTTGTTTCTATAGGAGTCTGGGCATTTTGCGGCGACGGTGGTTCGGGGAGCGAAAAGTTGCCGGGGGGTGTATGAAAAGTTCGCTAACTTGACCCACAATTTCGCATCTAGTGCCAGTTTAGTTGCAATAGCTGACTACGGGTATAGAATACAGGGTTTACAGAACATCGACCTCGGGAAACATCGGAACAGGTAAACGTCAATTCTGGGTTATATCGGTCCCGGGACATCGAGTCTTTTATAACCGCTGGGAATCTGAGTTCATTTTCAAATAAACCAGAGCCAAGTCGGTATACTCTTTCATTTACGACTGTCGCTGTTTTTTGAAGTTGTGTGCACGCGTGAGTTCACGCACTTGAATCGCTGGAGTAGGCCTACACTCAAGTTAGGTTGGCAACAACGTGTGAAAGACAAATCATTTTGTCGCGCACGTAGCCCCAGAAACAAGTAAAGGGTTTGTGAATTTCTTGGCAACTGAAAGTAAAGACGTGACCGTCGTTTGGCGATTAATAAGGTTGTCATTTTCACTTTGGCTGTCTTAATACGATAAAAAGGAGAAGCACATCTCAGTCTAAGCCACAATTGTCTGAAGGGACCGCTTGCGCACTAACGGTGCCGCATTGCGATATCAGGGATATTGTCGTGGATATTTGGTACATGTAATAAGGACATCTTATGTGAAAAATAAACATTTTTGTCCACCACAAAGTTTGGTAAGTTGATCGCTTAAGAATTAGTAGAAACACCGTCGTTTTGTGAAGTTTTATCACATGTTAAGCAGTGGCCCGAAACTTTCTTCGGCGAATCCGGGAATTTACAAAAGTGGCCGAAAGTGTTAGCCAATGAAACGCATCAAAGATCGATTCTGCATATTCCATGTTCACGCAACTTGCTTACAAGTCATCGGGAGGGCTGTTAGTGTTCTTTTGAACTTGGATTTGGCAACAACCAAATAACGGTCGGATTAATAAGAGCTGCTTTGTATTTGCCAGGTATCTGTTGAGAACTGTAAAAATTCAGCTCGCATTCGTTGGAAATTCCAGGTCGCATTTTGCGACTTGATACGAGCTGACAAAAATCTCAGCTCGCATTTCCAAATTTCAGGTCGCAAATGCGACCTGCAGCTCGTTATGTCGAGCCCTGGACAGCACGGGAATTAAGCAACAAGCGTGAGACTGAGAGAAGCACGTGACCTGGCGCGTGTCACTTGCAAAAAGTAGCATGGGCAGATATCTCATGGAATTTGGAACATTTGTGGTAATTTGACTTTTTGTTTGTCAAAAGGCATGATTCAACTTAACTTCCCCAAAATGGCAACCAGACCAGTGTCAGTGAGGGAAACTTGAGTGAATCACGACAGATTTTTATGGATATTTTCAAATTATGTTGACTAACTTGTCTCCAGAAACATACTCATGGTATTTGTTAATCTGTCCAATAGCTACGACGTGTTGCCTAATTAATTCAACCCACAACCAGGCTCAACACTGCAAGTACAAGTACCAAGTAAACTGACACTCAGTGTCACTGACACTGTTAGTGGTTAGTGAATAGTGTTTGAAGTCTGTGTGCGTTGGTAACAGCCGCTCAATAGCGCCGTAGATTTGATTAGTAACCTGGAACTGGCACACTGAAATTTTGAACATTTATTGGCCACGCATATTGCGTAAACCAATAATTTAACTCACTTTGTTTAAGGCTGAAGTTTTGTTTTGATCACTTCCTGTGCCCAACCTCGCTCATATTTTTGAAAATGGCGGTCAGTACTTAGCGCCATCTGCTGGATCGGAGATGAGGGGAGGCACTGGCATCCCGTGACCTAGAAAATAAATCTCCATAGTGACTAACTTCGTAACATCAAGCAGGCATGTAGCCAGCATTGCGTGAACCTCAACCTGTCACCCACCGGAACCCGCGCACGGCCCGGCCCCTACTTGAAAAACCGTCACTGAGTTAACGTGCAGCCCTGCGTTCCTATTATAACTGCCCGCCGTCTCCGACGAAGTAAGAGAGTTCCATTCAATCTTAAATTTCATTACGTACCATTCTCTTGGAGTGCAAAAATCAATAAATTTCCACTATCACGATCTAATCTAGTATTTCGCTCAATTAAACTTGTCAAGCACGCCTCATGTTTGTACACAGCTCATTTTTGTGGTTAGCGGGTTGGTCAAAGTTTACAGACACACAAAGGAATCAACACTGACTCAGGTGTAAGTTAAAGTCAATTACGGCCAAATCACTTTATGTTAAATACATGTATCATTGACCAATTCACAAGCATATCATCTCTTCATATCACACCAGTTACTATCGCACGACCCCATAGAAACCCCATTTAGCACCGCAAAAACTTTGGGTGGCGCTCGTACTAATCGACGCAAATGACATCATTACATCGTTGTGACCGGAAAAATATAAGCTACAATGCGTTGTCACTGGAAACTTACCTTTCGGTGACTGGTGCAAATTTCAAATCACAGGATTTCAAAATTACATATAAACAACAAAATTAAAGTACTACAACACATATTTCGACACTTCACTTGCATGTAATATCCTGCAATTAAGCCGCTGTGCCACGATAGTCACTTGTATCGCGGTCACTCGGAAGCGGCCGCTTACTCAGCCTAACTAACATCAAATCCATAAAGACATCTAGACCGGCAGCCCAGAGCACTTGGCGTAGATGAACGAGGTACCAACATGACCACGGGATCATTTAGAGTCCACCTCAGTATGAGTATGTACAGAAATAGGGCGTCTGTCGTTGTCTGCACTCTGGGTGTGACCCCTATTATAAAGAGCCCAAAAATGAGCTAGACTAGATATTCGAGGTACCAACCAAAACTGATTTAAAACCAACAATAGCACCGCACTGAATACCAAATGACCCATGACAGACAAATTGCACTCTGGAATGGGTCTGGCAGAAACAAAAAAGGACCTCCCAAAAATGAGCTAGCACATACATTCGACTGAGGTACCACACAAAACCAATTCCATATGATTCAATACATGTCATAGATCACTAAATGCCCTGGTCAGACAAATTACACTCTGGATCGTGCCCGGCAGTAGAAACCCCCAAAAATCTCAACCATGGTATGCCATCAAAAATTTGAGCTAGACTAGATTTTCGAGGTAGGCCTACCGGCCAAAACTGATTTTAAACGAACACTGAAAAGTACCGCAAGGTTTTAATGAGGTCTAGACTTAGCAATTAATATGTGAACATGCGGGAATTTTTCAGAGCAAATAAACGCGACAGCAAAATGTCTGATTTTTGAGAAACGACAGAGTAGGCAGTGAACATACGGCCGTCGGTGTGTACTGAATTTAACTTAAAGAACGGAAACGCGCACTCGTGTACACGCATGCATGTCAATCCACCAATCCACAATCAAAGTGGACACTTGATGATCAAGATATTTGGCGTTCAGTTTAAATTCGAAATTTGAAAATGCCTGCAATTAATCTAATGCTAGAAAGTACACCAAAGTAGCAAATAACAAACCCATTTTCTGCTGTAAGTTTGTTTCTTGGTCGATTTTAAAGGCATTCACACCGCACTACTTTGGGGATCTCTTTCGATGCCATAAAGTTTGAGCTAGGCATAAACATTTACTTCTAGACTTCCTTGTATGTTGACAATTCAACGCAGAGTTCAATCAATTTGTATCAAAGTCAAAAGCTGACTTAGTAATGGAACTAAAACAATGAGATAGAGCAATCGTTTTCACAAGTCCAAAAATACGCAGTAGATTTAGGGAAGTTGGTTGAGTCCCTATTTGGGACTGTTTCGTGTGATGCAACCGGGCACAGAACTTCTTCATTGATGACTTATAATCCCTCTGCTGCAAGACAAGTTATGACCGTTGTTTCACAAGTGATAGCGTTTGTTTTTTGCGATAAAAACGAGACGTACATTCACACACACCGTTAATTGAGGACATTTGTGACTCACGATCGTATACCGGGACCTTGTGCGCAAACAATGGTACCGACCAGTGCCGCAGTGATTTATTATTATTGTCGGGTATATTGTTATTGGATAATCAGGGCATCTTACGTGAAAAATAAATATGTTTTCCACCACAGTTTACCGTTGTCAGATTTAGTACGAAACGTAGCTGTTGTATGGCGTATTACACGGGTGCAAATACTTCGAAACTTGGTTCGCCGTGAGTGAATCGATAGCGTGCTATCCGAGATGTTCATCTAACTGGTGACGTTCCTTGAGCAAACTATTTAAAATTAACTGTCCCTGCAGGCGATCAGCTGTTCAGGTGATATGTCTGGTTTTTGAGCGACTACGGAAAACTGCCTTTTGTAGTGAACTTGCCGTCGGTGTGTACTGAATTCAAAGAAAGGAATCGCAAACACTCGTACACGCATGCAATCCACCAATCAGCAATCAAAGTGAACATTGGATGAACGACATATTTGACAATCACCGTGGGCCTACTATGCTAGCAAGTGTACCAAAATAGCAGACAGCAAACCTATTTTCTGTTGTTTGTTTCTTGGTCGATTTTGAGGCAGTCACACCGCACTACTCAGGGACGGATCCAGGATTTTGAGTTGAGGGGGGGGAGGGCTAGGGCAGAGTATCGGCCAGGATTCATTCGCAACCCCGTACTGCCAAATGGAATCTGGGAGAATATTAGGGGGGCATGGCCTCCCTCTAAATCCGCCACTGCTACTTTTTGGGACCTCTAGATCTCACTGCTCATGCACGCACCCAGCCTAAAAATTGCGGGGGGCTCAAATTTTTGAAAATGTGGACCCATGGATTACGTTCAGAGCTATCGTGAAATGTGCATTTGCAAAATGATGGTCGTTCCTGCCATTTTAGTGAACTTTTGTCTCGTTTTCTCCTTTTTCGGAGTTTTTGTTTCTCTGAGGTAGACCGGTTTGAAAACTTCACCAAATGAGGGGGGGGGCTCGTTTTGCCAAACATTTTCTTAAATGAGCGCTTGTATAAGCTTGTGGTAGGGAGTCGAGCCGGCCTCTGGCGTTGTCTAGTTTCAGGTGTACCAGTAGGTGGTCACTCATGAGGTCGCATTCATGCACTGAGCTGTTAGAGATCGGGTAACGAATATGAAGTCCAAGACTTCGCGGTGCTGGATCTGGCGGCGTGGTCCAGTCCACTGCTGGTAAGTGGGCTCACCAGTGTTCGTTGACTAGGTGAAGATCTGAAAAGTATCTCGCCTGCTATGTCAGTTTTTCTGTTACCGAAGAACAGATGCTTAATTGGAATTGAAATCGCCCATTACGACTAGGCAATGACCATCGCCTCTGTTGGCCCGACCAGGGGCGATGGTCATTGCCTAAAATACGACTAGTTTAACCGCCGAAGCCGTACAGAGTACGTCCCTGGCGTTTCAGAGCGTAGACGACGTCCATTGCCGGTGACGGTCTTCCTCTTGGCGTGCTCGGTGTATGTGACGGCATCACGGATGACGTTCTCGAGGAAAACTTTCAAGACACCACGGGTCTCTTCGTAGATGAGACCAGAGATTCTCTTGACACCACCACGGCGAGCCAGGCGGCGGATAGCGGGCTTGGTGATGACCCTGGATGTTATCGCGCAACACCTTGCGGTGACGCTTGGCGCCTCCCTTTCCAAGACCTATTCCTCCTTTACCACGTCCAGACATGGCTGACAGTTTGACAGTAAACTGACTAGAAGAGAGAGTAGAGTAGACGAGGGCGAAGCCCTCGGACAGCTTCGCAAGATCGCCCGGTGGATCTCGCCTTCTGTCCTTGCTGTGGTTGGTGTGGATGTGGATCGAGGGCAGGACCTGGTAGGCTGTTGGTGGTAGAGGTGTACGTGTTCTTCATCTTCTTCTTCTGGAGACAAGACGCTGGCTCGATGGCAACAGCGTTCTTGACATCTTAGGTACGTGTGAAGCTGGCTTGATGGCAACAGCTTTAGAGTTTGATTCGCATGAAGCCGGCTTATTGGCAACAGCTGTCATGCTACTGATTACTGAGTAAAACTGACGAATGGCGTGTATAAGTAAAAATGAGCTAGAACAAATGTTTTTTTGTCAATGTCTACTCAGTCGAAATTGCGGTATTTCATTATGTGTGGGAAGTCTGTTGGATTAAACGTGTCCGTGAAACTTCCTTTCATCTACATAAAGTTCAAAATTATCCCAGAGTGCGTTGACTAAAACTCGGCCCAAAATATTTTGACGATAGTCTTCATACAGCTAGCTGGCTGGCTATTCTTTAACCACTAGTGGTCATTTCAGTTCCCAATTATTCGTTGTTGTCTGTGTTCACTTTGGCCTGTACATTTCTCACGGACGCCTGTGGGATTTATTCGCGAATAGTAATGGGAACGTGGTTGTTACCGTTTGGTCCCTTTTGCCAATTTAACAATTAGGTCTAGGTGTGTACAAGTTACTTTCAGGCATGTGCGATGCTCACAGATAGGCAACTAAACAGAGGCAATTAAACAGAGGCTCTAGGGCCCTCAATCATCTAAGTCGAAAGGTGCCTGTACCTTCACCTCGTAAATAACAGAGAATTCAGTCTCGGTCTATTTTTTATGACAATCAAGGTATACATACTCCTGCACTATTACACTTTCACAAATAAGCATACTGACCTTCCAGGACTGGAAATAGAAAAGACACTACTTTCCAATGTAGCACAAGGCTTGGACTTTTGTTGACAAAATAACTATTGAGAAATTGGGCAGTCAAGAACCCACAGTCTAATGTTTAATCGGATCTAGTAAGACTTCATGGTTCCCATCAGTTGTCCCAAATAGAAAATAGAGCCTGGATGCTTTTAAGCCTTCTATTTATATAGGATCTGATAAAAAGTAATTACCCTGACTATATATTGATGACCAACTCCCCAGTGAGACTGGAGTGTGGATGGAACTGGTGGTGCTGATCACATGACACTGGAGAAATTCAAAGATATCTCCTGCAGGCATTCCTCATCTCTTTTAAAGGAACAGCCTCCAACTATGTACATGCTCATTTGCAACAGACACGGGCGCCCTGACACAGGTGCAAATAAAACACAAAGGTTCATTTATTGCACAAATCATCATTATATTACACAAACAACATAAATAAATAATGTTATAAACAGGAATGACCAATATTTAAACAGTTGCTCACATTACAAACATTCTGTCAACAGTCAAACTAAAAATATTCAAATATATACACAAATTATGCGTATGTGACAAGGAAAAACAACATCAACTTTAATTTAACACTCAGCCCAACTCCAATTTGTTCACAAAGAATATACATAGGATCCCAGTGGCAACCAATGTATTCAAGCCATACACAATTCCTGGGTCACCAATACTGTATCAACACCTTTATTTTGTATGGAATTTGGCCAAAAAGTAACTGCAGAATCAATACAGAAACTTGACCGACCTACATAAAATACAAGAATCAGGCAGGTAAACTGCTTGGAGGTTACCCACCTTGGCTAGTTTAGACTTTGATGTAGCAAGGTCTGTAAACGTTATTTTCATGTCATTACACCAAGTTACAATTCAGGGAGCTATCTGCCAGGAAGCTGCTAGTGTACATGTCATGGGACTGTCATATAGTATATGCCATAAGTAACCTGACAAAATATTATTTCCTTGTCACCGCAAGACATTTCAGGTACTCTGATGGCCAACAATGCTTGTGCTCAGCCAGCACCATGGGTAATGCCGAGTAATTTTGTATGACTAGTATTGGTGCATATTGTACAAATAGTTTACATCAAGTTTAAAAGATACACCAATCTATTAAACAAATGTAAATAATAAAAATAAAAACAAAATAAAATAAAATAGAATGTTATAAAATAAAAAGAAATAATATCAAACATGTACAGTAAAATGCAAGTTTTAGCATTCATTCAGATGCATTTTTTTTTTAAAAATGGACTTTGTGCCAAGTACTGCAGTGACAAAATTCTTTTGATTGAACGTAATCAAGTGTATTCACAGGTTTAAAACCTGAGCACCAAGCACACTGAACTAGGATTTGTTGGAGTACTGAAATATTGATCCCTAATACTATTTGGTAGCATCCAGGTTTGACTAATTAACTTCCCAGTGCTGACGAAAAACAAACAAGGATCAACACCACAGTCAACTGAACATAGTTCATATGACCTTTTGCTTTCACAAAACGTATTTCAATAGTTCCAATGTGTAAAATTCTTCTCAGAACTGCAGATAATTTAAAGTACAACACAAACAATGAGCAATCCGTTAGTCTTCAAAAAAAATCTGTTGGTTAGTCTCGAAGTTCAAATCATCCTGAGTGTCTGTCTAGGACGTGGACGCTGTCACTTGTGATAGAACTTGTTTTCTTTTCCTTACAAAGTCATTTGCATCTCGGTCATTTGGTCTTGATTCCAGGACAGTCAGTGGAACACTCCCTGCAATAAGCACACAATCTATTTTTACTCCAGTCCCCATCTTAATTTGGCTATAAATCTGCATTAAATCATAAAAATCAACTTTTGTATTGGACCACTAAACATCATGAAAGTGGACTAAACATTTTCCTTAATCAAAATATATCTGACATGGGCTTGAAAAAAATTAAAGAGTGCCTCCAACGTAGTTAAATTTCAAAACGAACTTTGTTTTACTACAACAGACCCCTCACTAGGAGTGAGCACCACCTGGAAGACACAAAAAGGACAAGGGACCAGTCACTCACTAGTCTCTGCTGAAGGCTGTGTGAGAGGTAGCGATACCTCACGCAGGGCATCGTAGCCAGTTAAGTCCTGGGCACTGACTCCTGGGATATCAGAGAGAAGGAGGAAGCCTTCCCCAGCAAAGTCATTCTGTGAGATGATGTCATAGTCCATTACAGTGAACAGTGCAATGGCACCGTGCTGTTGGCATTGCTTCAACGTCACAGTGCTGGAACAAGAGAACAACAGAACAGTGAGCAAAAGCAACATTCAGAGGCCAGATGATAACAACGTTCAGTGTTTAGGTGATAGCAACATTCAGTGGCCAGATGAAAGCAATATTCAGTGGCCATGTGATAGCAGCATTCTGTGGAGATGTGATAGCAACATTCAGTGGCGAGATGATAGCAACATTCGCTGGCGAGATGATAGCAACACACAGTGCCAAGATAATAACAACATTCTTCAGTAATTGCTTAAAGTAGCTTTATTAAAACCAGCCTTGCTACAAAACTGTTAAATATACAACTTTGGAACAATGTGAGTAAAAACCGGTGAATAGAAATCTGATAACAGTAATGTCATTAAAAACTAAACTCTTCCTTGAGATTAGAAAATGAGGTCACGATACTGAAAATTTTGCCATTAATTTTGCCGCTAAGCTTGAGGAGCCATTATATACATCAGCTTTGAGCACCAAAAAATAGGGTGTCGCCCATTTGCCAATTTCTTTTTTCACCAATTTCTCCAATAAACTCTTTCATTCCCGCCACGCTGTGTGCAATTCACCACAAGTTATTGGGAAAGGTTTCTCTTTACTATGAGGCTTTAGCATTTTATTACCAGCAAATTTAATTTAAGCTAAATTTTGCTTTGGCAATATGTCACAATTTCCAAAAAAATGACACCATACTCTTTCGAAATTGACAACAGGCTTTTTTGTTACATAAGTGGGGTAGAGATTGAAAAAATTAGACAGAGTGTTAAAAGATTGTTTTTTACTTAAAGTGTCATTAAACCCGTGCTTTAATTTTGATTTAGGGAAATTTACCATGGTTATGAAATTGGTTTCAATTTGTTCCCTAGTTAAATTATTTGTTATTGGTAGAAACCGAGCCAATAAAACTTCAGATCACACCATAAAGAAATAACACTGTCAGTTCTTTCAAAGCCCAGAAATCACTTCTAAACTGAATAAGGAACAAATTAAATGAGATCAATTTTATAACATTAAATGGTATAAATCAAACTGCAGTGGACTCCCATAAAGCCTACAGGATCACTTACAATTCAAAAGACTCGTCAAAGACAGGGTTGAGTGTTTTCTTGATGACGCTAGTTCTATGCACTGCCTGTTTGGGAAACACGTGTCTTGGGACCAGTTCCACGACTACAAATGGGTCACTCAAACCATTTGAATCAAGTGGAATCAAGTCTCGACCATTCAAAACTGTAACAATAGACAACGGATTAGAACAATACAAAGAATGAATTATGATAAGCATGACAGAAAAACGGTTAAAAGCATATGACATGCAAAAAGACTAGATTACTGTAAAGACACTAGCAACATTCATAAAAAACAAGATGTGAAAAACCTCTAACAGATCAAATCTCTATTTTCAAAGACAGCTATCAAAAACAAAACTTTCCACAGACAGGTATCAAACACTACACCTACCATGCAGAAACATGCATCACACACTATACCTACCACAGACAGGCATCACACACTACACCCACCACAAACAGGCATCACACACTACACCCACCACAAACAGGCATCACACACTACACCTACCACAGTCATGCAACTCAAGAAAACCCTTCAGACTTTATTGAAGTTAACCAGCCCTAAAATGGCATATGTATGAATTATCTGTGACTTGCGTTGGTAGCGGAAATGGAACCCTATCACAGTAATGATTATTACAAGACCGGTTTTAAGAGAGCGTAGAAGGCATTAACTCAACTTTTCGTTGTTTGGTCACTAAACAAGGTCAAATGAAGATTTAATGATATAGCAGCATTACCTTCTACACATAATATATCAGCATCTCTGTTGTAGTACGCCCTCACATTCAGACTGCCAAACTTTGAAGGGTGGTTGTCATGGATACTCTGTTCCTCCATGCGCTCCAAGTAGTAGGCCGTAATAAGTTCACTGGTATGTGACTTTAACATGGTCAGCTGTCCACACAGGTTCTGAAAGATAATCAATGTAATTTATCAGTTTACAATTAGGTCACTTTAAAGGAATGCACCTGCTTTCTACTGTCAGGAAAACAGTGAGAACTGAACACACTATTATCAAATGGAACAAGTCGATCTGATGCAAAATATATCATTGTTTAGTGGCATGCTCTTTTAACAAGATCAGCTGTCCAAGCTCCTTACTGTTAAGGAAGCATGAACTGAAAGGAAAATTCCTTGCCTGCAGTTATACACAACTCCTCTGCCACAGAATTCCTCCTACTGTACTGATCTCAGCCACCACCTGCTCCAAGACTTGGACAATCCATGTTTTTCTAATCAATTACAGGCAAGTAACGAATGTTAACCAACAAATAAAGAGTACCTTGTAAAGGTGGTTGTGCAGTGTTTCCTTTGGTAAGCCCTTTTCATCAGCGTGGAAAAAATCTTCTAGGATCATTAAGCCTTCGTAAAGACGTTCACAAAATGCATTGGTTTTCTGTAAAGTAAGTGCCACCATATTTAACTTGCAAGGAATAATCACTGCATGCCCAATTATCACTGATGCTCAATAATCATTGACGACCGACATTTGCTGACGATCAATTATCACAGACCATCAATAATCACTGACCACCAATAATCAATGACCATCAATAATCACTAACCACCAATAAACACTGACTACCAATAATTACTGACGATTACACTGAATATACTATGCTGAATACTTCATAACAATTGTAAATTTGGAGCTTCACACACAGACTGTGGACTAGAACACGATACTGAAAATTGAGGTTCCTACCTCTTCTTCAGAATTGAGCACTTCCAGAAACTCTTCCAAACTTTCGACCCAGATTGAGTCAAGAATTCTTAGGAAGTTTGTCTTCAGTAGGTTCCTGTTCATCGTCAACAAGTTGCTGTCCAGGTATTCTATCAGATGTTCTATTGCCTGAAAGAACAGCAGACAAGACAGCAGGTAAGCACAGTAACACAAGAGATTACCGTCGTGCCTGGTCAGCTCTCAATGCTATGGAAATCAGCAGGTCGACATTTGTGACCTTGCCAAAATTCCAGGTAATAGATTACAGGTCTTAGTTAAAAGTTCCAGCTCATGAAATGTTGCGGCCCTAAACATTGGCTGGCAAGAAGAGTGTTCTTAAAGTATTTTTAACAGGAATCTCACAAGTTGCCTCTATTTCCGTCAGTTATAGAGAGAATTGTAAAAAATCTATTCACATGAGTTTCATTTTTGGCCCTTAAAAGCCAGTATATTTTTGTACAATAGACAATTTATCTGAAAAGATTCGCTAAATCAACACCAAAGGCCAAAACATATTTTTCAAACTCCCCGTGAAACACAACAAGCTTTGTAGAATCACAATAAAAGAGATTGCTGATATGAAGCATACATTACCTCATCAGCAGGCATCGACTCTGGAGCCCAGCACAGATGGAACACATCTTTCTTTATGTCTGGTCTCATCTAAAATATTTAGAAAGACAATATAGCATCTAACGATACAAACAATTTTCACAGTTAATTACGCACTTTTGCCTGAGAACTTAACCTATTAATCTATGATCACTGGCAGAGTGCAACACAATCTTTCGACAAACAATCAGCCATCAATCCTCAGTACAAAGAGTCAGGCAGCTCTGCTTGGTCAGGAAATTATTTTAAAATATGTTTCAAAAGACGTGATTTATAATTTTCAGAATCTGACCTTATTTAAGGTAAAATTCATAAGTTTTTGCAACAGCTCTCCAGTATTCAAAGTTTTATCAATTCATTATTATTTTAAAGGACACTTGCTCAAAGTCTTGGTATATTCATCGCATGTCCAGATAGCAGGAATAAAGTAGATCACTAAACAGACATTGCAATGACAGGGTGAACAATGGTTACAATGCCTAGAGGATGGCTGGGGGATGGCTGATGTACAGATGTCTAGAGAATGGCTGGGGGATGGCTGATGTATGGACATGTAGAGGATGCCTGGGGGAGTGCTGATGTAGGGATGTCTAAGGATGGCTGGTGGGACAGCTGACTTAAAGAAGTCTAGAGATGGCTGATGTAAGGACGTCTAAAGGATGTTCAGGAGATGACTGACGTACGGACATCTAGAAATTGGCTGGGGGGGTGGCTCATGTACGAACGTCTACAGGATGGCTGAGCACAGCTGAAATATGGGCGCCTAGAGGATGGATGGGGGGGTTTGATGTAAAGGTGTTTAAATAAATGATGGCTGAGGAACACATGATGTACGGAAAGCTTAAAGATTGCTACGGGCAACTCCCAGAGATGTCTAGATAATAGGTGGGAGGTGGCTAATGTGCGGACGTCTAGAGGATGACTGGGGGCGGCTGATGTATTGATGTCTAGAGGACGACTGGGAGATGGCTGATGCACAAACGTCTAGAGGAGGCCAGGAGGAAGGCTAAAGCATGCATGGACATCCAGAAGATGGCTAATGACAGCTGATGTACAGGCGTCAAGAGGATAGCTGGGGCAGCTGATGTATGGCTGTCTAAAGGATTGCTGGCCACGGTTGATGTATGGCTGTCTAGAAGATTGGCTAGAGGCAGATGATGTACTGAGGTCTAGAGGATTGGCTGGAGGTGGCTGACATGTGGACGACTGAGGAATGGCTTATTTACTGATGCCTGGAGAATCCATGGTTTCCTTCGCTGGGTGACTGTAATGGGCTTTCCCTTGCAATCCTTGTTGCCAACCATTAAAAAAAATGTGAAGTGTACTGAAATAGTCACAAAGACAGAAAAAGAGATGTTTACCCTATCAGCGACCTTGTCCACCACTTGCTTTATTTTCAATGCCATATCCTCATCAGCTGCCTTCAAAACAGTTCTCACTGCTTTAGGATTCCTAGCTTCCTCACTTCTGTTAAGAGCTGCCTCCATTTCAGCAAACTTGAGCGCATCAGGCAAAGGCTTGAGACCTCGACGTACATGTTCAATATCGTTGATAGTGATGCACAGCTGCAAGAGCACCAACAACAGTTACTGATTAGTGAGAAAAACCAGTAAAATGTGACCAAAATGGCCAAGTAACCACATTTTAAAAGCTGCATTGCCATTTTATGACAGACTTCGTTAGGACAATAGTTCAGCCAGTGAAGCTGATAATTCACATGCCATGAAGTGGAAAGATTGAAAGCAACTGGATTTCAAGACTTTCAAAATTCTTTGCGTTTACCTCTGCTACGCAGTGGATTATTCAAATGGCTCGAACAACAGGAGTAATGCGAAGGGTTGAATATGCATCCACTGTGTGCATCACATACAATACAGATACCCGATAATTATTTTAAACATTACCACTAAAGAGAGCAATACTTAATAGTCAACTTAATAATACCATCTTGGGGATGTAAAGCATTTGGAAATAACATTCTCCTCAGTGGGAAAACACCTGCCACCTTTTAACACGATTCTTCTTGGAGAATAATACCTGGTATGTGTTCATTTACACGAATACTTGACAAATGTCTATGTAGCAGCAGATTACTGTGCAGTGCAGCAGAGCTTTGTACAATTTATGTAATGTCTAATTTATTCGAAGATACTTCACCCAATCAATGCGCCAGTTTTAGTAACAGCAATGAACACCTCCAATTCAGATTAATGTTAACAGCTTACTTTTTGGAATACCTAACACACTTTACTTACAAATCATAGGGAAGCCAAGAAAAGTTTAACACAGAAGCAGCTGCAAAACATAATTATGTTGAAAAGTCTGGACCTCTCCACAATAGAGATATTGGTCGGTTTGTGAAATATTTAACATGCTGTTTGTATAAAATAATTCTTTTGTGCACAAGAAAATATTTAAACATTTGTCAAATGAGGGTTAATGGGAAAGGTCAGGCGAAAGGAAGACTACAATTATTTCTTAATTTCACAATCTGTGTAGTAATGGACTGAAGACATATAATTATGTGGTTTTAAAAAAAATAACTTGTGTATCAACACATCTTTAACACATGAGAATTGCATCAGTATGAATAAGTAATATCTAATGTTATTACAACTAACATTAATGGACTTGAAAACAGTGAAAACGCCCACCAAGATGCACAAAATACAGGTCATTTCTTTAACTGGTACGACCCTGTCGAGGCAGTGTATTTGCATCAGGAAAAACTGATGAAGCGGCAAATTAACAATAAATAAATAAAATTGCCACAAGACGTCAGATCTATCTGAAAATTTCATCATGCAGTAGCATCCACGATCCACGTGTCTGCAAAATTTCACGGACATCCATTGAGGGATTTTGGCCATACAGTAGCAGATCCCGGATAGAGACAGACCGACGAGTATAATGGCAATCTTATGAACTATTCCCTCGAACACTTAAGTACTAGTCCACGAGAGCACCAACCATGAGCGGCAAGGTGGGGGTCAGCCGATTTTCACCAAATTTGGCACATAAGTAGTCCTATGGGATCTATAAACAGCGGTAAAATATTTTCTCAAAATATTATGTTTTTCTAAAGTTATAGGTTCAAACACATTTTACGGTTTCGCAGCCATGTTTTTACGGTATAAAAACTGTCCAGTTTTAACTGTTCATATTTTTCCTTGAATTAAAGCTATTGATTTATTATTCACTTGGCATTATTTAGCGGTGCCTATAGATTGTTACAAAGATGTCTTGAAACACGATTCCGATTTACCACCCTCATTTAGTAGTTTTACTACACTGCCCCCCGTTATGTCATTTTGAGGTTGTGTTCAGTACACTGCTGTACCAAATCTGCCCCCACTGTTATGAGAATGAAACTTAGCCAAAATGTTGACAAAACACGTTACTTTCATTGCATAAAATAAAAACTTTGTCAGCCAGTTTATTAGCTATACATTTTGACACCTCAAATGTACTAAAATGAGAAATTGTCATATATCTGAGATCGATGCGTGAGCACCATAAAATCCGATTGTTCTTCATATTTTTCGATATTTTGCAACAATTTAGTTCCTCCTGAATGTTTTGAACGTTTTACTACTGATCACTTAGGGCTATAGTATGCCTAAATACCATACATGGTCTGCCCTCATTCATATATCTGTCTTTTCCTGTGACGATGACGTGCTTTGGGGGGCTCCTTAGTTGTTTTGAAGGTGCGGGAGTCTGTTAAAACCTAGTTGCATTCTTTCACAAGGGTACCGAGAAATTGCTAAGAAAGCAAAGTCGTCGGCCGCACAACGCCAGAAATTTGTAACATTCTTGATCCGCTAGGTGACGCTTAGCGCCATGTCCCTAACCAATCATAACAACGCATAGTAAGGTTAAAGGTCATGAAGCTTGGGCACTATTACCGGAGCCGAAGTCAGTAGGCTCTGCAGAGCAATATTTATCAAGTTTACAATAACAGCATTTGGAATGTCTTGGTCTACAGTATGACAGTGCTAGCTGGATGATTGGGGTCACAGACACAGCTATCAACATAACCACAACAAATGTGAACTGAACGCCAGCCAGCCAGCCGCGTGTGCTTGGAATTGGCTTAAACGGGGCTGCCAAAGCGCTTTTTATTAATTTTCTGATGTTTGTCAATACATATTTGTGTCCGGAAACCACTCCAATGTAACAGTTACCTAGTCCTAGCAGTTACTGAATTAATACGAAGGACAACGTACTGTGATCACAAAAAACGAAATAACATTTTGAAGATTACTAGTATATATAGGCCTACTCACAGGCGAAACTTGCATAAGGACTGTACAAAATCCGACTTCGAAAGTATTTCTGAACTCATACCGGATGAGAAAATGAACAAATCAGTTTCTTACCNATGTGGCTATTATGAAAGTCATCGAGGTATTTTTAAACTATTATAAAGTATATGCGCTGCAATTCGTAAACTGGCAAGAGATCCCAGGGCATAACGGCAGCTATTCACGGTCAAATAATTGGGAAATTATTTTTTTCTCGGCCTTATCATGACCGTTTAAGCAACGCAAGGGTCACGTATTTACGTTGCTTTATGTTACCAACATTTTAAAACCTCTTTAGTATTCAAAATTTCAAAGTTTATTCTAAAAATTGCCCGGCTTCCATAAGGCCACCGTGCTTTTGTTTACAAATCGTCCATCATAAATATAGCGGACCGCGTGTCACGCGCTGTCTGGCTTGCGAGTATTGTCGTGTCATCTCTATGTATATAGCTCATTGGTTTTGACAACAATGGTTATGAATAGTTAGGCTGCGGCCGCGGCCAATTTGCACCCCCAAAATATTAAAATTTTGGGGTAGGCCAAGTTTGGGGACATTTTGTAGGTGGGCATTGCATGTAGGCTCAGTGAGTGTGGTTTCGGTATTTGTGAACATGCTGAGAATAAAAAAAATGCCACTTTCTAGGCTGTAGCTGTACTCTTCTTCAAGATGGCGGCCCGATTGCACTTGTGCATTGCTGCCGGGGTCACAGCGACTGAAAAATTGGCTGCGATTTTAGGTAGCCAGCCAAGTAAATCACTTACTTGTGCCTCGCAAAACAACGGCCCTTTTAAGGGCCACCACAACTTCCAAAAAGAGCTGTTCGCTTAATTGCTGTTTGTATTTGTGTAAAATGTTTTTTCTTCTCGTCAATTTCAATTGCGCCTCTTGCATTTTCGGTCCAGAAATTCCTAGCCGTCCCAAGTTATTTTGATAGTTGATATATACTGTCAATGGAAAACGTGAGTGGACACTTCATGAGGCAACTATTTGTGTCTTTCTAGTTTTTTATTTTTAGTTTTTCAAGTCGGTTCCGGCGAGGGCAATTGCATTGCCGTGCACGCCACAGGCGATACTTTATACCTACCCCCATGAAAAGTTACCGGTGTCAAAATGCAGCGAAAGAAACATGCACATATGCACATTGCGTTATAATAACCTTGACTGTGGAGACGGTTTAGTCGACATAATTTGTACATATCCTTCAAAATTTGTCGCGGTTCACTACCTAGTCAGAGCTTCTTTCACGGGTTGCCATTTTGAGGAAGTTGCAGTTTGAAAAAGAAACTAAAAACCGTATTGTTAACGAGTGTACAACGGAAAGCAAATGACAAAAATGCGAAATTATGTTTACTGACGACTGTCATTACCCTACATTCGATACCTTGGAAATCAGTCGTAAAAACGCCTTTGCTCGCAATTAAAAAACACATTTGATAGTTAAAACTATACGTTTCATAAATGTTTTCCATGGATGTCGCGCTCGGGCAACGGGGCAAATTTGCAGTCGCGGCGTGTGCGTCGACCCCCGACCGCCGAAATTTTCCGTTCCCGGCGGTGGACTACTCATTATTTCCTTACGCTTCGCGCTGATTCATCTGTTTCATGATGTTGTGGTGCTACGTTATTAGGTAGGCGGGCGTGTTCTTGTGTGCTTCCATTTTGACGTTACACTTGATCAAAAATTCCATCTTCTTTTTCAATAGTAGCTCGCTCACACGTCCAACTTGTCTATTGGCAATGGATGCACCTTGTTTACGTTCTCCAATTTTCTCTTCACTGGACGAATTTTTCTTGTTTTAGTAGTTCGAATTCCCCAATTTTTTGCCCGATCTAGGGGCTGAGAGGCAATTCCCCCGTCTCCACCGACTATTACACGCCTATGCAACTACTCAACTACATGCAACGAAGAAATCGAACCGATGCTTGCGTAAACAAAGGGATGACGTCAGATTTGGATGAACGTGCAGACTTGGCAATCCACTGCTTTCATTTCGAAAACACGACCGGCTAGTGCATGAATCGGTACGACAGGCATGTGTACCTGCCTATGAGAAAGTCAGCTGTCCGAGTGCGCGTGTGGGAGAAGTACAGCATGCTTTCACGAGACACATCTGCTCAACACGTTTTGTATTTCCCCAACCTACAGAATAACTCCAGTCAGTGTAACAGAAAGCCAAAAAACAAGAGCAGACATCCTGAAAACTACTTATGGTGAGAAAATTGTGGCGGTCGTTATCATTTACATGGATAAAGTTGTGGTGTGCGTAAAACTAAGTGGAGCAAAAATTGCCAGTCAAATGTAGCGCGAATTTGAATTTAGTTACGTTGGACATTTGTCATAGCTGTTGGCGAGCAGACAAGACAGTGGTGGCTTATGAAGTGAGAGCAATGTGACAGCACACGCCCGCAAATTCTTTGCGAAAAGGATCATTGGCAAGGATGGGAGCCTCACTGACTCGGCCGTGATTACATACAAGTGGAAGCCAATGATTCACGATTGTAGGCTAGAGGAAAAAGTGGAAAACAAGTGTACAGCTCTCTTTGGAATTGGTNGGGGCGCAGCCGGGGTCTTCGAGCCCGCCTGCGAGGGCGCAGGGGGTTTAGTTTTGTCTTTATTCTGCCCCGTCGGGACAGAGGGTTTCTGCGGGGCCGCAGCAACCTTGTTGCTTGTCACTGTTGGCTTCGTGGCCGAAGCGGGGGGTTTCTGCGGGGCCGCAGTAACCTTCTTGTTTGCCACGATGGTGGGCTTCGTGGCCGAAGCCGAGGGTCTCTGCGAGGCCGCAGAGACCTTTGTGCTTGTCACTATCTGCTTCGTGGCCGAAGCAGGGGTGGTTTTCAGGAGATCACGTTCGGCTAGGCCAGAGGTCCAGGCGGACTTGGCCTCCGCAGCTCTGACAAGAGCTATGAACTCCTCTGCGTTGAGGCTTTCCGTCTTTAAATCTTGCTTAACAGCAAGCAGGTGGTCGATAAAGTTGGTGATCTTGATAGATGCCATAGTAGTGCGTCTGAACTCGACTGTGTCTGGTATCCGAATCGAATGCTGAATGGCGATGTGAATGAAATGCGAATATGGCGCGCTCTGATATTAGAGACGGACAGCCTTCCCGTCCACTTCTCTCATTGGGCCATTGATCAGTTGACCAAACGACAACTTTAGCGACATGTGGTCCAGCACATTGCGAAATGCAGATCCCAACTGTTTAGTTTAATTAAAGTGCAGTTAGCCGTTCGTTTTTGGCCTCCTCGTAAGGTCCCAAGGGATCACATCCAGAGTGCAGACATCGAGATACATCCATTTCTGTTATAGGGTAGAGTTGCTGGTTTCGTACCACTTAAAGACGCGACTTTGTAAGTCAGGCTAAAATACCACTAAACAATATATGAATTTAATATTTAATTCATTGCATGGCAGCACTGAGACTCTCCTATATCTATTGTTAATGTTGTCCGGTTCTCTTTGTTTTTGAAACTTAAATATTGTCATTGTAACATATTTCGGCATGATTAAGTTAAATTAGATCAATCTGGATGTAACTGCTGTTGGCTACGTAAATAAACAAAATCTTGGGCGATAGTGATAACATAATTAGTCAGCAGGAAGAGTTCAGACTCCAATGGTAAATATGAACTCATTCTTGGTTATTTTGATATGTTCCTTAAGGGAAGATGTCAAAATATCATGAACATTAATCGACAGTCTTTGCATTACATCACAATGGAAAAACATGTGTTCAGATTACAGTAGGGGCGTTTATCAAAATCAACAATTTTTATGTTATATAACAAAGAGTTAGTACACATTCTGTTATGCAACAACGTATACTTAAAAGATTTAATGCATCGACCGAGAAGTGTAAAAGGCAAGGAGTAAATTTTTGGAATATCTTGTTTTGACTAATGCTGTCACTAATTTTCATAATTGCCTGTTTTTTTGCAACAAAATGCTTTTGGTTTTTCTTTTGCAATTGTATTATAATCGAAGCAAATTTTATTGTTGCAGCCAACCAATCGCTGATGACTTTGATCATTTTTTAGAAAAAATGATACATATTGAATTAAAACTCAGTATTTGAAAATCTTTTAATTTATATTTTGTCTTGAGTACTTCTCACGATAAAAGCTTATTGTCAGCATCAAGAAAGTCATTGATGAAACATAGCCCATTCTTAGCAAAATCTTTATAATATGGTGACTTATTATTAAGTGTGGTTATCTCTGTTATGCCATATAATCTGACCACAAACAGTTACATCTTTAAAAGCAATATGATTCAACTGCTCACCCACAAACAAAACCTCTCTATAAAAAACATCATTTACCTTTCTAAACAGTTTGTTCGCCACCATAACTCTTAAGGATATATTGTGGATAAAACTTTCCCCTTCCACATTCAGGAGACTGAAGTCTTTCAACCCAGTTGACTAAAAGGTCTTCCTTTATAAGTGTCATGTCAGGGACTTTTAAATCACCATCTTTATAAGAGGCCATTGCAACGTTTTTCTTTATTTTAAGCGGTTTTCCTGCCCAAATAAAATCATTTACACTTTGTTGATTCGTGTGCACAAATACCTTGTCAATCCAAGGACAGATATAGCGTGAATCAATTTAGATTGCGCAAAAGTTTAGCTATGACAATTCTTCTCTTAATTGTTAATTTTCTCGTTTTCCAAATATCTATAACATTCCTGAGTTCCGATTTTTTTTCTTCAAAATTTTGCCTATTTTTTCTTTTTCATATTTAACGAAGTAAACACCCAAACATTTAATATTTCTTTTTGGCTAATTTATGCCATAGGTTTTCTTAGTTCAGACTGGTGGCCTAAAAAATTCCTCAGCATTTTCGTTTATTTAATTTATTAAGACCAGGCACATCACCCAATCTTCGAAGAAATTCAGAGCATTCTGTTCCAGACATTTCATCCTGAAGAAATAACATTGTATCATCAGAATACTGGACTATTTTGTCTTCATGCCCATTAATACACAATCCTTTCATTAAGGGGTTATTTCTAATGTAATGACTCATGAGCTCCACTTAGTATAAAAAGTTCACTACTTAAGGGATTCTCCTGACGAAGGCCTCTCTAAAATAACCACAAGTAACTCCGTTGTTTTGAACAAAAGACACAATATCGTCATTTATTTTATACGCGTTGAGGGGAATACGGTCATGTAATAAAGTTTTCTGTATTCACCTCCAGCACTAATTCAACAGTGACCTCTGACATGAAAAGTTCAAAAGGTAGGTCAATGTCGACTCGACGTCGCTAGCCGGTTTGATCACCAAACTTTCGGAAAATAATTTAAAGTAATACAATTATAGCAGTGTAAATAACGCTCAACATACATAGGCAATCAGGTCTCAATCGTAACATCTGGAACTGGACTGTTAATTATTTGACAGTTATGTCTCAGTTTTCAATTGCTAAATATTTTATCGTCTGCAACTCAGGAGCCGATTCCTCGGTAACTACAATATCAAATATTGTTGTTATTAAACTATTTTCAGGAGATGTTACAATCTCAATGAAAACTTACCCTGGTTTTAGTATTTGTTATCTCTTTTCAAGTAATAAATCGTCACATTTAAAACTGTTTATTTTACTGGAGAAAACTTGCAGCCCAACGCGCAAGTACATATATATAAGATGTGATCCGCCACGTGAACAGTCTGAGTGAAGTATTTAAAAAATCTGCGAAAAAATGAAAGAAACTTAGGAATTAGAAGCGTATGGGATGAATACAAAACGTATCTCGATTGGCGTACATGAAGTAATATCCCACTCGACATTATTCCGCCTATCGAACTCGACCTTCGGACTCGGTCGATACGAGTAATAATGTTTCGGGGCATCTACGCCACTCTCGGTACGTTTTGTGTATATATTGTTTTTATACGTTGAATATATTTGGGACCAAATTCAAAGGCAAAAAGGGTTACTGAAGAAAGGACCAATTTAATTTATTATAAGCTTTCTTAAAATCTAATAATATAATTTGTCCATTGAGATTGTTATTTTTATAATACGATGTTATGTCCTGTATTAATCTAATATTTTAACCAATAAATCGTTTTGAAACAGAAGTTTGGTCTGCATGAATACGCTTATTAATGTACTTATTCAGTCGGTTTGCGATAACTTTTGTGAATAATTCGTAGTCACAATTCAGTAACGAAATTGGTCGCTAATTTTCCTTTTTTTTTGATTCCTTTGTATTTGTACTTTTTGGGATAAAAGTAATGACACTTTGCCTTTGGGAAGTTGAAATTTTTCCTGTTTTAAAACTCTAATTAGTACATTCCTAAAGGGTACTGTTTAAATATGTCTCAGAGTGTTTTATAAATTTCGCATCCTGAACGGTCCTTGCCTGGAGAACGTGTCAAACAGGAAAAGCTGCAAATTCCAAAGAATCGAACTCACGACCTGGCGAATAGTAGGCCTACACGAGTGCGTTACCACTACACCACCGCGATTTAACTACTAATCTTTTACCAAGAGACCTACTTGTTTATGGTCCACAGCGTTTGAGCGCGAAACCTACTTCTTTTTGTAATGCTTATTACACGTTTTGTGCCATCGATTCTTAACAAATTTCGTCGCATTTAAAATAGTCTTCAAATGCTCAAAAGACCAAATCCGTTTTTCGTGTTGGCAATAATGACGGGATTGCTTTGGAAATCGTCTTAAGATAAGGTTTGACAAAGAGGGTATTGCGAGTTTCTGAGTCATTCACTAAGGCTTCGATTAAAATTCACATCTTACCAGCAGCTTCTGTTTATTCATCGTCACTCAGGTTCCATTTTCTTTAAAAAATGAAGTAAATTTTCTTCATTGCACAGTGGAGCAGACGACGGAAACGGAGTCCTAGTGCGCAGCGCCACTGCCGGTCGCCTGGGATATCGCGGGAGAGCCTATACTTAGCCATAGTTCCGTTACAAATGCGATGTGTTCCGAATTTGACACTTGAAATTGGATTTCCATGGAGAACGTCAACCTTACTGGNAACTGAACTCAGATATTACAAACACCGCCAGCACACATTACATACAAATTTGCATAACAGAAATGACAGTCACAAAAGCTCTGAACAAAGCAGCACAGTACCATGAAATGACACTCACGTGAGCTCTGAACAAGGCAGTACAGTATCGTGTATAGAGTCGCAATTGTAGCACAGCAATAGTAACAACGGGGCGTATCAGTGGCTATACCTTACACATGGTACTTAGCTGAATCAGACCTGGAGACCCTACACCTTAGGGCAAACAATCTCGCGTTATGTATAAAATTTCGCGTGAGTAAGACCCCTCGCACACATACACAGCAGAGACCAAGCGTAGTACAAACACTAGACGTAGAGAGCCAAAGAAACTAGATAAATCTACAGTCGTTGGTGAACAATGATCGTGAGCGGCCATTCCGTTTCCATGGAGAACGTCAATCTTATTGGCAAGAATTCAAATTGGCACTCACCTAAGATCAAGAAGTCTATCAGGATTCATGGTCAGCACATCTCGTCAAGTTGAACCGTGGCCTTGGTTTCAACTAACAGTCACCTATTACTTAAGAACACAAGCACCCCGGGCGCCTCAGTCGCTAACGATTCCGGTTGTAATCTGCTGAGACGTACGATCTTGTCCCCTGCTAAGTGAGTTTGCATATTTTAAACATGACCTCAGAAGAAAATGAACAATCTATTTCATCAGGTGAAGGTTTATCCAGTTTCTTGTGCTCTTTAAGTCTATATAACTATTATAAATAACACAAGACTGTTTGCCCATAACAATATATCAAATTTCATAAATGTTCAAGTTTAGATATTAAAAACGCTGTTAAAATTTTTCAACTATCGTTTTCCTTTTAGGCAGCTTAAACGATTTTTCAATAATAATATCAAAGTCCCAATTTTGGTTGCCCCTCAGGTAAAAGCGGAACAACTTGAGAACAATTCCTGATGAAGATTTGAGAACGGTGCATAAGTGAAAGTGTGATATGAATCTTAGCAGCAATTTCTGAGATGTAATGTTTCTCTAGGATCCTACTATACCTTTATGACGAAGTAGTTTAAATCAAAGTTATTTTGACAGAAGACGGGTGTGTTCACAACACGACAGTGAAATTAAATAAACTCCGCATATTGGGATAACATGTTAATATGTTCAATATTACAGTGGGACCTCGTATGTGGCAAAGAGTGGATAATTGCTTCCATCGGCGCTGGTTTAGGAATAGGGAAGTTGGTCGGTGCCTTTGTGGTGGGAATGTTAAGTGACAGGTAATCATTAAGGTTTGTTTGAAGTTTACAGTGAAATGAAAAATAAAATAAAATGACTACTAGTATAGTCCGGTTACCTATTGTCGTCAGGCTCCAAAGGTCGTCCGCCATCTTGTTTCGCGTGCAGCGCAACCACGCGGGACTTAGCGTTCCAATTTGGAGTGCTCGTCTGCACGTTAGGTACTAACTTATCGGAAGAGACACGTATCAAAGTAATGAGACAAAAATCGGTGAGTTTACCGATTGTTTTTTAAAACCCACTTAAAAATCAGTAGATTTTACTAATACACTTTTTTGTGCGTTTTCAGAAGATGTTTTCGAATTTAAATTTTCTTCCGACGGGACACAAAACATGATCCAGGGTTTGTTTATGCAATGTATCTGTTTGTCCCAGGCACTAGTAGGATCTAGAAGGCCAAAGGAAAAATCCGCAGACAAATGCGATACGCTGGGTTCTTAACATTTTTNATCAAAGTCCCAATTTTGGTTGCCCCTCAGGTAAAAGCGGAACAACTTGAGAACAATTCCAGATGAAGTTTCGAGAATGGTGCATAGAAGAAAGTGTGATATGAATCACGACAGTGAAATTAAATAAACTCCGCATATTGGGATAACATGTTAATGTGTTCAACATTACAGTGGGACCTCGTATGTGGCAAAGAGTGGATAATTGCTTCCATCGGCGCTGGTTTAGGAATAGGGAAGTTGGTCGGTGCCTTTATGGTGGGAATGTTAAGTGACAGGTAATTATTAAGATTTGTTTGAAGTTTACAGTGAAATGAAAAATAAAATGACTACTAGTACATGCGTGTGAGAGCAACAGCGTGCGGTAGTTGTATGTTGCACTTTTTTCGTTTAGTTTGCAAAATGATGACACTGCATGGCGACCACCACGCACCAACCATGGCGATCACGTGACAAAGGTGATGGTTTGAAATGTTTTCGTACAGCAGACACTCACGTAAAAGGCAACAAATTGTGAACACGCGCATTGCTCCCTGTTATACAAACAATGACGAAGCAAATACAGTAACAGTTGTACGTTGCATCAGCACATGCTTGGGACGGATTTCTATCATAAAACAGTGAGCTTCGCCTTATGCCAAACATGCAAATAGAATACCACCACTTGGCAAATCACTTTCACGCAAATTGACAATGCACTGAGAAGCGCCTGAAGATGTGAGGTCCACGACATATAGGCAAGGACACCAACAATGACGACGCATTTGACACCAATGACAATACAGATGGCGACCCAACTGAACATGTTGCCAGTGGCAACACCGGCAGTGCCGACAGCAATGCAACAAGTCACATGAATATACACGGATCGTTGAATGCGTCCACGACTGCACCGCTAACGGTGTTTCTAGTAGTGTTTATTTTTATCATAAAAATACCCATTAGATGGCACTGAATGCAATAAACCCATCAAAAAAGTGTCGTCGTCTCTCAAAATTATTTGCTATATTTTACGAAAATCCACTGAAAAACGTGGGGCTATAGCCCCCTAGCCCCACTGTGGTTCACTGGCCATAGACCTTGGGGGTCAAAGCACTTAAAAAAATGGGGCCTAAGGCCACCCAGCCCAATACCGGGCGCCGCCCATGAAAGCGGTCATTGAACTCCAAAGACATAACCACAAACATAAACAGTTGCCATTAATAACCACAGCAGTAGTCAAATCCATCCTTCTGCTGTCAAGGTAATAAGAATATAAGAATATAATTGCTACAATTCAAAACCTTCTTGCAAGGGGTTCAAGAGATACAGTCGTAGATGCAAAAAATGTCATTAGGGGGCACCACAGTAGTTGGACCCGTTTGAAAATTGATGTCAGTCATGCACCTGTTATTAGAAACACATCTCCCATTTTTCATGATGATCCTCTGTACGGTTTGGCAGATACAGAAGCAAAGGACAAAAACATAATAAAAAAGTAATTCAAATTTCCACTAGTAGATGCGGAATACGTTGAAGCTATCACAAAAAGGAACGATGCTAACGTCTTCATAATAGAAATTTGTTTCTTAAATTTCATGAAAACGCATCAAGTTACAGAGGCCAGTTCTTTTTAAGTTTGCCTCTGTGTCGTCCGCGGCGGTATCTCCTAAAGCCCTTGCAGGATCTTATTGAAATTTGTCAGGTGTGTTTTTAAAGGGCTGAGATCAGAGAATGACGAGGTTCGGTTCGGCCAATATACCGCGGTTTGTAATTTTGCCTCAGTATCTTCAAAATTCACTGATAGATTTTCATGAAATTCGTCTTCCTGTGTTTCTCGGTAGTTCCTTGACGGATTTGGTAAATAGCTTTGTACTAATTAAACGATGACATGCTCCCGTGGATTTGATGTATTTTGTGCCATCTGGTAGCCATTTTTACTGTTTTCTAGTCTATTTGGCGTCCGCACCTCTGTCAACCAAACTACTCTAAGGATGATTAGGAAAACTGGCAAAATGTCTTTAGTTTGAAGACGACGGTTGACGATGAATTTTTGATAACTTCGACTACTGTGGCGACTCCAAGTGGCAGTTTTGTTTTTTGCGCCCATTATTGTATCTCCTAAACCCAGTGCAGAATCTGTATTAAATTTAGCACTTATGTTTTTATGTATGAAGTTGACAATGAACGACGACGACTTTTAGATNAAAATTGGCATATATGAGAACAGTTGGCATTGACAAGTTCCCGTTTTTGGATGAATTCGATATATTTTGCGCCATCTACTGGCCATGTTTATAATACAAATAAATATCCCTAGAAGCACACCTCTTGCAGTGCATTCGTTGGCCCATTTAAACGCTCCGCGTTGCTCTTTTTTGTAGATTTGGCAGGAAAAAAATGACGGTCGTCTTCCTATTAATGCAATGTCTGTTTGGTGTACTCAGTGCTGTGTCTGTGGGGCCCACCATGTTCATCATTTCCTACGCCTTAATGGCCGGCGCTTCTGAGGGGAAATATGTAGCCGCTTTCGTTCTAGGTAAGTCTGCAAATGATCTACTATAGAACGCGCTCATTTAGTCGAACCCAACAAAACTGAGAGATCTCATTCTAGTATGGCAAAACCCGGCTTATCTGCAGACCTGAGTGTACGTACATGTACTTAAACTATTGTACTGCTGGACTTTACTCAAGTTACAAAACACGACTTTTGCGAGTTTTACTGTATTAGTCAGTGCCTAAATACAAATTTGCTTGCCCTACAAGTATGAACACTCGCTCAGTTTGGTTTGTTTTTTTTCACTTACGTTAACTCTGAAATGTGCAATTTCTTCAAAAACATTGTCCAAAAAAATGTTGAACCGTGCTTTATACCAAAAACTTCTGGAAAACCATTGTCTCCCCAACGAACATCACCCAGGCAGGATATAGACAAGTAAAAATTCTCTAAATTCATTACACTTGAAAGGAATGCGAACACCAGAACTTGAATGAATTGCTGCCTTAATTGATTTCCATACTGTCCAGTGACTGACTTTGTAGACCGTTTAAGGTCAGTATATTGCTCGACTCTTATATAGCACAAGACTGCCTGTACAGTACATACAAATCGTTTGAATGCACTCCTGCGTGATAGCCAAGTTCAGATGGAAATCCAGGACAAACCGGGAATGCCTGCACGGTAGACGTAATTTAGTGAGGCTCCTTATTGACGTTTTCTTTTTTTCAAGCGACATTAAAACTGTGTTTTTTCTCAAAACAAGTTTTAGTCGATATCACATCTTGCCGTTCTAAACGTGGTCTCAATTTTTTCGTCCTTACTCTGATGGCGAATGATTTCCGAGAACTGACAGTTTCTAGTCCGGGAGCCAAGGGGTTGAACCTGGTTTTTTCTTTGCAGTTTCATGTAGCCTAGGGTTAAATTACCATGATTTAGGGGGGTGACCGTTTGCAACCCTTGAGCATTTTTAAATATGCAAATTAAGGTCGCCATTATGCAAAATTCTATTTCTGCTTATAATTTGCTTACGAAGGACTGCAGCCCGACAATTTTGACGTTTTACCCATGTATTCATGGTCAACAAATTTAATAATGCAAGTTTTTAGGTGAATACATTATCAATTTGTATAATTTATGCAAATTAAGGCCACCATTATTCAAAAATCTTCTTGTGCTTATAGCTACTGTACCAGGCACCACAGATGAACTATTATGATATTTGCAGCTATATTCTTTTGGTCAACTAGTTTAATGAAATCGCTTTGCATGTTGTTGCATGATAAATTTGCAATTTGCAGAACTAATGCAAATTAAGGGCGCCATTATTCAAAATTTCACTTGTGCATATAGCTACTTGTGCGGTACCAAGCACCACACCTATGTTCCTATGATCAATTAGGTTAATAAAATCAGTTTGCAAGTTGCACGATAAATAAGCATAATTTATGCAAATAAACGCAGCCATTATCAAAAATTCTGTTTCTGCTCGTAACTTTCTTACGGTGAGCACCACATGTAAATTATTTTGGTATTTTTACTGATGAATTTAAAGTAATCTGTTATTACATCATGAATATAATAAATCAGTAATTTATTACACAACATTACAAATTCTAGTTTTGTCTGATACCCAGGGTATATGCAGTAGTAGATGACCAAATTGTTGAAATGCATAAATCCTATCGAATGAGACCAGTCACAAGACGTTTCAAATGCTAATTCAGCACTCGGAACGTTAGCACATTACAATATAATTTGCCCAAAATATTGTGCGGGTAGAAAATTGACTCTGCAATTGTATCTACAATTGTATCTTGCATATCGTAAAATCTGACCTTTGCAGACACACCTAATCATCACTAGTATGCAACAGGAGCGAGTTGGACACCATGCGAAATTATAGATGCATGGTGAGAGTGATTTGTTTATGGCATCTTTCTTACATCCATAGTCTTCTGGATCTAGTGCTGGTAACATTCCACCACGTGACTGACTGGTAATGGGGTCTGTTTACGTTTACGTTTACGTCGTCTTTGAATGCCTCTGTTGTCGGTGACAGTTTGGGGGCGGACATATATTTCTTGCCATTTCTCTTGCCCATACCAGTAGTCTGGTTCCTGGCATCTTCCTGATTGTCTTCATTCCAGGCGCACATACATTTAGTGGCCTGTTTCATGACATCAGAAAAATGGGCATTACTAGTCATGTTCAGCCTTCAATATTTTAACGATGGATCCCTTTCCAACTCCACAGTAGCATGTCAACGTGTTACACCCCTACAGTGAATGGGCAGGAAGGAGACCTTCACAATATCGCTACATGTTTTCACTGTTAACTTTATGTGTTCGACTGTTCTACGCTTACTACGTGATTTCATGGTTGGGGGAATTTGAAGCTGTTCCTTGTCTTAGTAATCCACACGAAGGACAAATACATTTTTGTCATCCGAAACAACCTAAAATTTGTAAAGTTCATATGCACATTTGACGTCCTGTTGGACAATAATGGAGCTACCTTCTTCATGGGATGTCTCGATCTCCAATGTCCTTAAGGGACAAGGATCTTCATCAGTGATTGCCTGCTTGTGTTCCTAACGTACTGGCAGCCTTTCTCGAAGTCTGATAACATTACCTGCCCCATGCTTATTGTTTCACGTACGTTAACTGTTGAAGTGGCAATCCTGTTATGCCAATGTTCACCACTGCGTCTTTGGGATGAACATTGGGATCCATTAGATCGATGCTGCTATCTACTTTTGACAGATCCGTGCAATATCTTGGGATTGTGTATCAAGACGTGCCTTACTTTCTTCCGTGTGATAAGTTTTAAATCAGGATCTAACGTTACCGCTCTTTATCTCTCCAAGATCTGTTTCAATCTTGTAGGACAAATGGCAACTTGTGCCCAAAGCTAAGATTCTCTTCTTTGAGGACAATTCCCTACTATTCCCTCACTACTGTATTCGTATCTCATCAACGTGATCCCTATAAACTGATTGCTCCGAGCCCCATTCCAGCGTTCACCCAAGTCATTAAACTAATTTGCGCTTTTTCTATGGTCTGTGAGAGCGCAGGGCTACAGGCAATATCTTTTTGAAATTAAAGGTCTCAAACTGCAGAACACCCACTACACAAAATATTTTCTTACTTCATCACAAAAGAGATTCTTCTTACAGATTTCATTAAATTCAATGACCACTGAAACACGGGTGCAATTTTTTTAACTAACCTCTGATGTCTGATGCAGCAGTTATAAGCACAAGTAGAATTTTGAATATGGCAGCTGTAATTTGCGTAAATTATCAAAAACATGAGATAAATTCGAAAATAATCTACATGTAACGCCCGTAAGGAGATTAAGAGCAGAAACAGAATTTGGAATGGCGGTGTCCATTATCTGTAGAAAATATGAAAATTCATCATGCAACAACTTGCAAACTGATTTCACAGAAACATGGGTAAAGACGTCAAAACAGTTTACTTGGGGTGCCTGGTACTTCAGCTATAAGCAAAAGTAGAATTTTGAATAATGGCGACCTTAATTTGCATATATTATGCATATATCAAGCAAATTCACGATGTATCCACTAGCAAACGAGGTCCATTAAATTCACTGACCATGGAAGCATGGGTGAAAACATTAAAGTAACCTGTCTGCAGTGCTTGGAAAGGGAGCTTTAAGCAACAAATAATTTTGAATAAGGGTGGCCTTAATTTGCACTAATTATGCAAATTTATCATGTAACAACATGCAAAGTGATTTCATTGAACTAATTGACCATAGAAACATAGGTGAAAATGTGATAATTCACCTGTGATGATTGGTACCATAGCTATTAGAACAAATAAAATTTTGAATAATAGCGGCCTTAATTTGAATAAATTATGCAAATTGAAGATGTATCCACCCAAAAACTTTCACTATTAAATTCATTGACCATGGAAGAATGGGTGAAAGCATCAATATAACCTGCCTGCAGTGTTTGGTAAGGAACTTATAAGCAAAAATAGAATTTTGCATAACGGGAGTCTTAATTTGCATAAATTATGCAAATTGACAATGTATTCACCAACAAGCTTGCTCCATTAGGCCTATATTCACTGACCATGGAAACATTGGTAAAACGTCAAAATCATCTGCCTGCAGGACTTGGTAAGGAAATTATATGCAAAAATAGAATTTTGCATAATGGCAACCTTAATTTGCATATTTAAAAAAATTCTCAAGGTTTGGGAACGGTCAACCGCCTGATTTCTGATTACCAAACCCTAGGCTACATGAAACAGCAAAGAAAAAAATTTTATCTGTCAAAATCAGGTTAAGTAAAAAAACAACATTTGGCTCCTGGACATTCTCCATACTATGTCTGTACTTGGAGAATTTGGCAGTTCGATTTTTCTTCAGATGCAATGCCCAAAATTTCAGGTCATCTTAAATTTCATGATCTTGGTCTAAACACAGACCAAATTTGGTTATGGGAGGTCGAAGATGACTCGAAGCCGATAAATCTTTAAACATTTAAAAATTCTCAAAGCCTATCGCGTGCCGATTTCATTGATTCATCAACAATTCGGTAAGCGGCTGGCTTTAATTGTAACCTTTGCCATGTGCCTTTTGGTCACTCTGCAGGGCTCGAAGCTCAGTATAATGTCAACTCGCCAAATGCGACTCTGTAGGGGGCAGCGCAAAACTTTAATCGAACGGTAAAATCATGATCAAACGTTGTCGTACCTGTACTTTGAAAACATTGGTTCTCGTCCGACCATCGAGGTAATGTAACGGACCCGGGTAGTACTTGGATGGGTGACTTTTTTGTCGAAGTTCTGCGCGGAACGAGAATTTACTTCTGAGTCGGTGGTGCGCACCGTCCGGCTCTGCCTTTTTCCGCTTCCCTCATAACGCTAAATCGTCGTGAGAGACCGTCCGGAGTTGGTATATGGTGCAACTCCGGACGTTCTGGGGTCAACAGAAAACCACAGTTTAACTGTGAGCCTACACCAATGTGATGAATGAGAGTAGTTGAACTTGCTGCGTCAGCTCCAGGTATGCTTATCTCTTTTATGACACACAATGTTTGACTTGCAGAGCGTTTTCTAAATAATGTGGATAAATAAGTGGAGTGTGAGACCCCTGAGGTACGCGTCAAGTCCTCACGACAATTCTACATGTACGTTATGTGTCCGAGTGCGTGCATGACACTCGCAGCATATCTCGGCATCGAATGTGCGACGTCATCCATTATACTGCCTGGCTCATCATGACGTCACGCGCTTATTCATGTCATCTTCTGTTTCCTGTCCATCGTTCACTGTTCGGTGCATTTGTGTATATTGCGACACTTCTAGAACTGCGAGACGCCAATGTGTGTACACGCTCGACATGTCCGGGCGACTCCACTCACCCGTCACTAAATCAAATTATCCCCAGATGTCGTCATAGATACCAACTGACGCTACTGCCGATTTGCAGCCTAAATAAAGCTATAGACCCCCACCTTTCGTCAGTGCTGCGCCGCATATGGTCTATGGGCAGGGGACCACAGGGGGACTGTGGGGCTATAACCCCATTTTTTCAGTGCTGCGCCGCAGACATTCCCCATCTCATTTAGTAACGCTGACAAAATGTCGAGATTGTTTTCTTAAGCTTGCTGGCAGGCAAGTTCAAGTACGAATTCGCCGCAATTGTTGTGAAGCGTGACTTCCCATTGTGACAACACATACAGTCAGATAAAGCCTCTCTAAACCGCTTGGCAAGTGGCAATTGCCTGTTGGACGAATGGTTTAGATGCTTGACCGTCGTGGAACTTGGGTTCAAGTGCCGCCGGAGACACTGAAAATTTCTACACAATTTGTACTCAGTCCGTCGTTTCCTGACACTGAAAGATGATAGTGTCGTGCTCTCGGGTGAATGACCGCCTAGCTGTGAACGAGGGGTGTTGCTGTTGACTTCTGCTGCTGGCCCCTGTAACCCTACTTCGGCACTCAACGCGCTCACCGACCTGCTGTACTCCTGTGGGCGTTGTTTCTTCTCCGGTTTGGCTCGACTTATAGAAATACGTCCCGAACGCGCAAAAGCTGTTGCCACTGATCAGCTGTCGGTCATACTACAGTATTTCCGACTGACAACATCACTTAGTCCACTTACAAACCTTAACTGTTGGCCTATTAATTTGACAACACTTTTGCGCTGCACTGCGTTCCACACATGTTGTGGGACTGTGACGCTACAAGATGGGCCTCTTACTAAAGCGTACAATCACAGTTTCAGAAGAGGCTTCCTGCCAAACTCCCAACTCCAGGGAGTGATTACCATCATACCCAAAGGAAATAAATCAAGAAATAATATAAAAAATTGGAGGCCTGTCTCTCTCTTACAAACTTTTGTCGTCTTGTATTTCCCAAAGAGTTCGTTCTGTGATGCAAAAGTTAATACACAGTGACCAAAAGGGTTTTCTCTCTGGGCTTTTCATAGCAGAAAATAAAAGGCAGATTTATGACTTGATGCAGTTTACTGAGTAGTTTAATAAACCGGGTTTACTTTTACTGGTGGACTTTGAAAAGGCGTTTGACTCATTGTCGTGGTCTAATTGACAATGTTTTAAATTTCTTTAATTTTGGTTACTCAATGAAAAAATGGGTCCATATACTAAACAGAGGTGCAAAGCAATGTGTTATACAGAACGGTGTCACATCTAACTTTTTCGACAAAGGGCGTGGTTGCAGGCAAGGTAATCCGTTATCGCCATACCTTTTTATTCTATATGCAGAGATTATGGGCTGGCTCATTAGACTAGACAACAGCGTTAAGGGCATCCAGGTCGGATCGGTGGAAAACAAACAGATGCAGTATGCAGACGATACGGTTATATCTTTAGATGGCTCGGAGCAGTCTCTGTGGAAAACACTTCACATTTTAAACCCTTTTGCAAAATATTCTGATCTAAAGCCTAATCTGGGAAAAGCAATTTGTATTTGGAGAGATTCTATGAAGGGTAGCTATCAAAAAATGTGCTGTGACGTAAAACTGAAATGGGCAACATCAGAATTCACTTTACTGGGTATTCAATTCTCCACTGATTTAAATAAAATTCCCGAAATTAGTTTTAACAGCAATCTTGGTGTAATAAAGAAGGCTATATGCATGTGGGGAAAAAGAAACTTGACACTTTTTGGAAGAATAACAGTTGTGAAATCGATAATTATGCCAAAACTCATTCATCTTTTTACAAGTCTCGTGTCCCCTTCACAGGCCTTACTGGAGCAGCTGAACAAAATGTTCTACTGCTTTATATGGAACGGTAAAACGGAAAAAATATGTCGTAAGATTTTGGCTCAAGAGTACAATGTTGGTGGAGCTAGAATGATTGACGTCACTTCTTTTATGAAAGCCATTAAATTAACTTGGTTTCGTAGACTACTTTGTCAAAGTACAACAAGTTCACGGGCAGTTTTAGCAAATGGTCTGCTATCACGAGTTCCAAAGAATTACTTACTGCTCGGGGATTTCTATTTTATAAAGATGTCCTAAATGACTTCTAATGTGTTTTGGAAAGAGGTCTTTCAAAATGTTCATGAATTCAGATTGTTAGTTCCCGAAAACGATGGTATTCATCAGCCTCTATGGCTTAATTCGAATATACTGATAGATAACAAGCCTGTTTTCTATAAATGGTGGTATTAAAAAGGCATAACTTATGTACACGACTTATTTAATTCGGATGGTTGTTTCGTTAATTATGAGGAGTTAATACAGAAATTTGACTTTACATCTCAAATAACTTTATTTCACGGTCTACGAAGCTCATTATATGCTAACTGGAGTCATCTCAGAGAGGGAAGTAATTTTACCGCGTCGTCCACGATACATTGAAGTTATTTTGGGAGATGTCAAAGTAGTAGATAAAATTTACCACGTTATTATCTCGCAGAATTGCGGAAAAACAAAGTGTTAAATGAAGTGGAGTAAAAAATTAAATCTTCCGGATTCTGCAGAATGGTGGTACAATGTTTTTTCTTACATCTATTCATTCACCGAAGATGTTTCTCTGAGATGGTTCCAATTTAGGCTGGCTCATAGAATAATAGGTTATAATGAATTTTTATATAAGATTGGCGTAACTGATAGCTCATTGTGCACTTTTTGCATAAATGAAATTGAATCTATTGTCCACGTGTACTGGTCTTGTAACCTTTACTCAGCAGTTTTGGACTAATGTAAATAACTGGCTTGAAGATGCTGTTCGACATAGTTTAGAACCGTCTATACAATCAGTTCTGTTTGGTGTTCAGGTGGAATCAGTTTTACAAAGTATGGTTCTTTGCCTCAGCAAGTACCACATTTATAAACAAAGATTAAAGTGTAAATATCCCTGCCTTGCAATGTTTAAAAAGGAACTTGCATTGTACATTTCCACTGAACGGTATATATATATATATTTATATATATATATATATATATATATATATATATATATATATATATATATATATACAAAATGAAGTAAGGTGAATTTATAGAGCGCTGGCAAGGTCTTGACCTTGTTTGCTTATTCTGAATGAATCATAGCCTCTACTTGTTTTTATCCAATGTCGAATAACCTTGGTACATATCAGTACTACAAGTTAACACCTTAACCTTCCTTGAGTAAAACAAAAAAGTTATTGCATCGTGTAATTGTATTATCTGTACTCGTACTTATTATATTGAATAAAAAATGATGGTCCTCAGACTGGACGGTGCCAGATTACTTTATACGTTGTAGTGAAATACAGAATGTGATCTCGTCCATTACGCGAGTCTGAAACTCAAGTGTCATTAGCTTAGCAGTAGATCTGTGATTCATTGTTTGAATTACTTTTAACGTTGCAGGCCTAGAAATTGTTGGCGTGAAATACCGGTCGGTGGCAGGTCTCGGAATATACTTCTCCTGGAGCGTGGGATATCTGTTGGTAGCTTTAGTAGCCTATTTCATTAGGGATTGGGTTACTTTGCAACTGTCGCTCCATTTACCGATGATAGCATTCGTCGCTCTCTACGCATGGTTTGTAAATATGTAACGTTTGTAAATAACTAGTGAATTTTGTTTTAATTTTCTATGGTATCAACAGAGCTAAACAATTAAATGCTGCTATCAGAGTATTGTTGAGCACAGTCAACTGAGCCTGCACCCAATCAGTCGGATCACCAGCTGTCTTGAAGCATCAGTTTCCTGTGCCCTGTTGCATGAAACAGTCGCAAATAGGGACTCAGCTAAGTTCCCTAAATATTTTGCCTGTTTGTGTCTCTGTTTGCTCACAGATGTGATCTTTTTCTATCGTTTCATCTTAATTTATTATGGGCTCCTCTTTGTCTGATGACATTTGTAGTAGTATAACTGAGCCCTGAGTTCAATGAAAATAAATAGGACTTAGTACCAAAGTTAGGAGCGTTGCATGAAAAGATTTCTATACATTTTCGGTAATATTGGAAATTCAACGTCGAGTTCACTTTCGATTTGTATCAAAACCAAAAGTTGACGTAGTAACGAAACTAAAACAGAATACAAAAGAACAATCGGTGTTTTCACAAAGTCTACAAATTTGCAGACGGTTTAGTGACCTAAGTAGAGTCCTATTTCGGACTGGTTCTTGCAGTTGGGCACTGAAGACGTATTCATGCAGTCTCCTGATGACGTATGTTAAAGTTGCATTTCGTGCTGATTAGCTGGCTAAAACAAACGAATATCGAATAAGACCATTTCCTCCCATAAAATCGCTTTCATAATACCTCACATTAGGGCTCAAATTCCATTTCCAATCAAGTCGCAAGCAAAACATAAATTTGCAATTTTTGAGGGTGACCAATCCCAATAAACTCCGAAGAGCTTTCTTCGGTATGTTCATACTCGTAGCAGGGACGGATTCATGTCACGGCAAGAAGTATTATCAAACATTTTCGTAAGAGTATACGGACTTAATTTGATTTTTGATTTTAGTCCGCTAAATATGTCGAAATGCAGCTGATTTACTACCAGTGCCCTTTTTTGGATAAATATAGGATGAATAGCGTCTTACTGCAAGACTTAATTCTACCCTACCACACTGAACTTTAAAGACACATGCCACGACATATTTTGATTCTAATGTTAGTGTTTTGGCCATTTCTTAACTTTAAATGCATGTAATTTACATTCACAGTTTCAAAAATGTGTACTATGGTTAACGTTAGATTAGTTGATTATCGAGCTGGAGTTGGCAACTTTGAGTTCATTGGCCATATTACTGTCGTTTGGATCGCTGAAAACGACAGAAAACGGCTAAAGTACAGGGAATATCTTGCTTTTGATCAGTGATTATTACACGATGACCGCAATAACAGAAAAGCTCAGGAAATGTGATGCTAAAATGGTGATATGAGAAACCAGTATTTGTTGAAGTAAAGGCGATCTTCTCCCAGGTTGACGCCCGAATCGCCAAGATGGCTCCTTAAACGTCACCGTGTTGAAGACGCAATCGTTGTACTGAAAAGCATTGCCCGCATGAACGGTGTTGAATGGAACGCGGAGATGGATCAAATGGTGGTCACGAGCAAGCAAGAAGAAAAACAAGTCGTGAGCTTGAAGAATAATGTTTTCCTTCGGAAATTTAAAACTAAAACAATTATTGTATTTTGACATTTCAAGCTTACGTAAATATGTTATTAAGAAGCGTGAGAACTGTGAAATAAAGACGAAGCCGTGGTGTGGGCTGAGTTATGTAGACGCAACAACCTAGCGAAGAACGTTAGTGCTCAGGTGCTACATGGCGACGCCTTGCAAAGCCTTGTGTTTTCGAGAGGCTCTTGCATCTACGAACGGACGCCTGATTTACAACGTCGTTTTGTTTATACTTAGTCGTATTAACCGATATGTTCATCAATTCTTTTGACTATAACAAGACACAAACTTAGGCTATTACACGCAGCAATTATGCAAAAAGGATTACTGTTACAAAGTGTTTAGCCGGTTTAGTTTGTGTGAATACAACTTAGCTGCGGTGAGAGGTTAAAAGAGAAGGCAGCCTTTTTCATGTCATTTTTAGTAAAAATACGATTCTTTGATCAACCCAGACACATTTTCAGTTAATAACGGCTCCAAGTAATTCATGGATTGATCGTATCTTACTCCGGCAGTGACGTTTAGGGGGTTAGGAATTTCCCGCCATTTTGTTTTCCTATAGTATGACTGTGTGAGCGGTTGTGATACGTTCACTAGTCGTTTGCATTTGTTTACTAGTCAGTCAACATGGTGCACGGTTGCTGAGTACCGAGGTGGACTCATTATCGTCTCACTTTGGGTATACCCTAGGTTTACCATTACATGTCTTTTTACGCACCCCGCAGTACTTGTCTCGTTCCTTTGAAAAACGCAGCTTTACCCCTCTACGCAACGTACAAATCAGTGTGGAATTACCGAGCGGAATTGATGAAAGTTTCTTCAAGATAACGCCTGAAGAAGGGTGCCCTATACTGTCGCTTTTGATTACCGGAAGTGCCCCGTAGCCACCCCGGAAAAGTGCATTTTTTAATTGAGAACCCTCGTAAGCTGTGGCCTCTACACAGAGTGAAGGCTCTTCATCTGCAGTCACCCGTACGTCCGAACGTAGCGATGTTGAGTTCGGTCAGTGAATACACGCCCAGTTCGACACCCAGTGAGGAGGACAGTTCGTCGTCCAGTGAACAGGCCGGTGAGCCAAGCTTCTGAAAGTTTATTGTGGATTGCCTAAAGTATTGTAGCTATCTAGAAGGGGCAAGGTGTGTGGCGAGGGAGTCACACGGCGGGATGTAAGCGGTTTGAGTGCTCAGGTCACCATCCAGTGGGAACAGCATAGGCATTCCATTGAGGTCGTTATAACAGTGCACACCGTGCATTTGCACCAAGACCTCCCAACACGTCTGTCCTCAGTTTCTTTCTAATCCCTGTCAACAACTGTGCACATTCTGTGTCACTATACTCGGGCTCAAACATTATCCACCCACTGACTGTTCGTAAAAAACTCTTCGTCACCACTCCTATGAACAATGTGTACGTCACACGCGCCACGGGGTCGTCAAATCCAGCCATTTTCTGGCTATTACAAACTAAATGATCCCCAAATCCAACGCAATTGAGTTCTCTAACAATCGAGCTTGTAGAATACTTGTCAATGGGAAGTGGTGACGACAATTTTAGAAAACCTGCACGAAAACGACAGTGGTACAAATCCGCGCAGAAGCCAATTCATGAGAAATTCTTAACCCCCTGAACGTCATTTGCGGAGAAGCACACGACTAATAAATAAAGTCACGGGACGACGTAATTAATTGAAACATATGTCTGGGATAATCAACGAACCGTATTTTTTACTAAAAATGTCATGAAAAAGGTTGCCTTCTCCTTTAAAAACAAACAACGTAGATTTTGCCAATGCTTTTGTTGTTTGCATAATGATTTAAGAAAATCCAGCTCTTGCTAGAAACACCTAAATTATGTCTGAACTTCCAGTTAAGTTTCAAAAACTAGTTATAAACAGTATAGCTTCTGCACGCAGATACTGAACACGTACTGTTTTCAACTTTGAAAAGCAAATTAGTAAATTCGATTGGCCTTGTTCCTATTTACACGAACGACACCGTTTTAACATAATGTTTTGTTGTTTTTTTGATAATCATGTTCGTATTTTAACTTTTATGGAAGTTGCTCAATCTTTCCGGTTTATTAAGTTCTAAGCTATATGTTTGGGGTCGCTATCTCTGTGTGTCGCTGATCTGATGTTGTTTCAGAGCAATCGAACTACCACCCTACTCATTGCTTTACTGAAGTCAAGAACTATCATTCTCTTCACAGTCGTCAACGCGATGCTGTGGTAGGTAGTTAATTCTGATTCTTGTAATTTTTCACATTTGAAGTGCTTCTATTCTTAGGGATTATCGGATAAAATACGACACATATAGCCATCGAGCCATACATGTAGGAGATTACACGCATAAATAAAATCTATGTTAAGGAGTGGTTTGAGACCTGTATTGTTGCTTCAAACTTTACATTTTTGTTTCTTTTTTGGAATTCTAGGTTTTGTGCCACCCTATTATTTTACGGCCTATCTTTTAATACTTCGAACTTGACCGGTGGTCCATACGTCAACTTCGCCATATCCGGTGCAGTAGAGATACCAGCACTATGCTGCACCTACGTGCTGTTGAAAAGTCGACTGGGCAGACGTGGTACCACTTTTCTTACGGTAATGGCGTCAGCTGCGTTCCTGTTAGCCACCGTGCCCATTCCCGAAGGTAATGATAGCGGTGGCGGCGCCAGCAGAGGGCGGTAACACTCTTGGTGGTTTTGTTAATAATGGTGGATGGTTATGGTAGCGGCGATGGTGGTGGTGGCGGNGTCGTTAGTGTGCCGCAACATCCGGCATGTCTTCAGGTCGTTAGTGTGCCGCAACATCCGGCATGTCTTCAGGTCGTTAGTGTGCCGCAACATCCGGCATGTCTTCAGGTCGTTAGTGTGCCGCAACATCCGGCATGTCTTCAGGTCGTTAGTGTGCCGCAACATCCGGCATGTCTTCAGGTCGTTAGTGTGCCGCAACATCCGGCATGTCTTCAGGTCGTTAGTGTGCCGCAACATCCGGCATGTCTTCAGGTCGTTAGTGTGCCGCAACATCCGGCATGTCTTCAGGTCGTTAGTGTGCCGCAACATCCGGCATGTCTTCAGGTCGTTAGTGTGCCGCAACATCCGGCATGTCTTCAGGTCGTTAGTGTGCCGCAACATCCGGCATGTCTTCAGGTCGTTAGTGTGCCGCAACATCCGGCATGTCTTCAGGTCGTTAGTGTGCCGCAACATCCGGCATGTCTTCAGGTCGTTAGTGTGCCGCAACATCCGGCATGTCTTCAGGTCGTTAGTGTGCCGCAACATCCGGCATGTCTTCAGGTCGTTAGTGTGCCGCAACATCCGGCATGTCTTCAGGTCGTTAGTGTGCCGCAACATCCGGCATGTCTTCAGGTCGTTAGTGTGCCGCAACATCCGGCATGTCTTCAGGTCGTTAGTGTGCCGCAACATCCGGCATGTCTTCAGGTCGTTAGTGTGCCGCAACATCCGGCATGTCTTCAGGTCGTTAGTGTGCCGCAACATCCGGCATGTCTTCAGGTCGTTAGTGTGCCGCAACATCCGGCATGTCTTCAGGTCGTTAGTGTGCCGCAACATCCGGCATGTCTTCAGGTCGTTAGTGTGCCGCAACATCCGGCATGTCTTCAGGTCGTTAGTGTGCCGCAACATCCGGCATGTCTTCAGGTCGTTAGTGTGCCGCAACATCCGGCATGTCTTCAGGTCGTTAGTGTGCCGCAACATCCGGCATGTCTTCAGGTCGTTAGTGTGCCGCAACATCCGGCATGTCTTCAGGTCGTTAGTGTGCCGCAACATCCGGCATGTCTTCAGGTCGTTAGTGTGCCGCAACATCCGGCATGTCTTCAGGTCGTTAGTGTGCCGCAACATCCGGCATGTCTTCAGGTCGTTAGTGTGCCGCAACATCCGGCATGTCTTCAGGTCGTTAGTGTGCCGCAACATCCGGCATGTCTTCAGGTCGTTAGTGTGCCGCAACATCCGGCATGTCTTCAGGTCGTTAGTGTGCCGCAACATCCGGCATGTCTTCAGGTCGTTAGTGTGCCGCAACATCCGGCATGTCTTCAGGTCGTTAGTGTGCCGCAACATCCGGCATGTCTTCAGGTCGTTAGTGTGCCGCAACATCCGGCATGTCTTCAGGTCGTTAGTGTGCCGCAACATCCGGCATGTCTTCAGGTCGTTAGTGTGCCGCAACATCCGGCATGTCTTCAGGTCGTTAGTGTGCCGCAACATCCGGCATGTCTTCAGGTCGTTAGTGTGCCGCAACATCCGGCATGTCTTCAGGTCGTTAGTGTGCCGCAACATCCGGCATGTCTTCAGGTCGTTAGTGTGCCGCAACATCCGGCATGTCTTCAGGTCGTTAGTGTGCCGCAACATCCGGCATGTCTTCAGGTCGTTAGTGTGCCGCAACATCCGGCATGTCTTCAGGTCGTTAGTGTGCCGCAACATCCGGCATGTCTTCAGGTCGTTAGTGTGCCGCAACATCCGGCATGTCTTCAGGTCGTTAGTGTGCCGCAACATCCGGCATGTCTTCAGGTCGTTAGTGTGCCGCAACATCCGGCATGTCTTCAGGTCGTTAGTGTGCCGCAACATCCGGCATGTCTTCAGGTCGTTAGTGTGCCGCAACATCCGGCATGTCTTCAGGTCGTTAGTGTGCCGCAACATCCGGCATGTCTTCAGGTCGTTAGTGTGCCGCAACATCCGGCATGTCTTCAGGTCGTTAGTGTGCCGCAACATCCGGCATGTCTTCAGGTCGTTAGTGTGCCGCAACATCCGGCATGTCTTCAGGTCGTTAGTGTGCCGCAACATCCGGCATGTCTTCAGGTCGTTAGTGTGCCGCAACATCCGGCATGTCTTCAGGTCGTTAGTGTGCCGCAACATCCGGCATGTCTTCAGGTCGTTAGTGTGCCGCAACATCCGGCATGTCTTCAGGTCGTTAGTGTGCCGCAACATCCGGCATGTCTTCAGGTCGTTAGTGTGCCGCAACATCCGGCATGTCTTCAGGTCGTTAGTGTGCCGCAACATCCGGCATGTCTTCAGGTCGTTAGTGTGCCGCAACATCCGGCATGTCTTCAGGTCGTTAGTGTGCCGCAACATCCGGCATGTCTTCAGGTCGTTAGTGTGCCGCAACATCCGGCATGTCTTCAGGTCGTTAGTGTGCCGCAACATCCGGCATGTCTTCAGGTCGTTAGTGTGCCGCAACATCCGGCATGTCTTCAGGTCGTTAGTGTGCCGCAACATCCGGCATGTCTTCAGGTCGTTAGTGTGCCGCAACATCCGGCATGTCTTCAGGTCGTTAGTGTGCCGCAACATCCGGCATGTCTTCAGGTCGTTAGTGTGCCGCAACATCCGGCATGTCTTCAGGTCGTTAGTGTGCCGCAACATCCGGCATGTCTTCAGGTCGTTAGTGTGCCGCAACATCCGGCATGTCTTCAGGTCGTTAGTGTGCCGCAACATCCGGCATGTCTTCAGGTCGTTAGTGTGCCGCAACATCCGGCATGTCTTCAGGTCGTTAGTGTGCCGCAACATCCGGCATGTCTTCAGGTCGTTAGTGTGCCGCAACATCCGGCATGTCTTCAGGTCGTTAGTGTGCCGCAACATCCGGCATGTCTTCAGGTCGTTAGTGTGCCGCAACATCCGGCATGTCTTCAGGTCGTTAGTGTGCCGCAACATCCGGCATGTCTTCAGGTCGTTAGTGTGCCGCAACATCCGGCATGTCTTCAGGTCGTTAGTGTGCCGCAACATCCGGCATGTCTTCAGGTCGTTAGTGTGCCGCAACATCCGGCATGTCTTCAGGTCGTTAGTGTGCCGCAACATCCGGCATGTCTTCAGGTCGTTAGCGGCACACTCGCAGCTACTGATTACACGGCGCCCTTGTGCGTTATTCCTTGCTCAGAAAGCACACAGCTGAACCCGCTCGTCCTCTATGCCAACAACAAGGCTCTCGCAACATTTCGTTGAGATGTTCAACAATTACATTGCTCCGACAAACGTCTCATGTCAGTCATAAAATGTGGCCGACACTGAATGGCATTGCCCCCTCGACCAGCTATTCAATCTGATTCTCTCTATTACGCTTTGTGGTCTCATTGGGATTAAGTAGCATGCAAAATTTCCTTTAGTTCGCCTCCACCAATCTACTCAAGAAGTGGGTACGAAGTAAGCCGTTCATGTTTCAGGACCACAAAGGTTCAACGCTATTGTGCGCTTTTAAGCAACGTTTGGAACATCGTTTTTTGACAGATACTGGTACAGTTGTTCGCCATATTCAGTTTAGTTCTGATCTCACAATTCGTTTATAGTCTCATAAACCGCCATCCTTGTGGTGATCTGTGACATATTACACAACAACCTGAAGGTGTATCTGCACTAAAAATGGCTTCGTTTCAAGTTGGCTGCCTGAATTCTGAATTCGATAGGTGGCGGTCTTGAGTATTTTGTCTTTCCAGTTTCATCTCTGTCAGGTATATTCTCTACAGATAGGTATTTTGGTTTCACGGTTTCAGCTGTACGGTCTCCAATGATAAACGAAAGATGGGGTCAACGAAAGTGCGCACACCTTTCTAGTGTAGAACGGCGGTAATGGCCATTATCGCCGATTTGATTCAATAGGCTTGTCCATCAAAAGATCAAAAGTATAATTCAACCTCTTCATTCATTTTGCAACTCTTACATTGACGTGTCGCATACTTGTAGTTTATATGAGATTTCCTTTATAAACGGCCACAGGCCCATGAGTCACACCTACATATCAATACATTTGAAATACATTTGAAATATTTACAGCATTTAATTTCGTATCTTGTAAGCCAAAAACAAGTATTTAGGCAAATTTCGTACATCATCTAAATCTATCATATCAACCACCGAAGCATCTATCATAAGCGAACATTTCTCTCTAAGGCTTTTACAAATAGGACACTCAATAAGAAAGTAAAATTCTGCTTCAATTTCTCCGGCAGACAAACATAACTCACGAACCCCATGTTCTCATGGAAAATCACATTCACGCCCTTTTTCACTAAATTTCTAGATTATGGGCTGAAATTCTTATTTCGTCAGAGCAATTCTATAGCTTCTAATTCTAACTGTGTCGAGATAACTTTCAAAACCTAACTCCTTCTTAGTATGTCTATTAGCAAGATTGTCAAAAAAGTTATCCTCAGATATAACAGTTTTTTGCTTTGTAACATCGTCTAAAAAACTCGTTTTTTAAAATCATCTGTGTTTTCGACATAACTTGAAACCCAAGTTTTCTTTACAAAAATTCACTTTTAAATCCTAGCAGTCTACACCTTTTTCTGTCAGATTGTATTGGTGACTGAATGCTACTGCAATATACCCTTTGCTGTCAGCTGTTATCAACTTAAACCAATATTTCAAATTTTCCCCATTCTTTGAAACATTAGACTAAGTAATGCCGTTTTCCAACTTCTCCTAGTACAGCTACTGGAGTTTTGAACCATTTCAATATCTTTTGCCTCATAAAACCCCCCAAACTTCACTGGCAAACAATTGACAGAAGCTGGGTATAAAGAATTTCACAAGGAAGGTCATACAAAAATTCATTGCTTTCGAAGGCTGGAGAGCAAGTTCTTTTTGAGTAGCGAACAATGAGCAGCCAGAAGTAAAACTAAACATTCATACTCTGCAACCACTTCAATCTGCTTCCTTTCTTAGAACCATTTGGGTATTTTGCTAAAACGCCACCTTTCGGAGACACCATGAATGTAATCTTGTCCATGTTCAAACTTGTTTTCGTGACAGTGTATAGTTTATAGACTACTCTGGAATGTCCACCATTGGTGAGCCGGTTACTTGGGACGGCGGACTGTTTTTGGCGGCGCAGCACTGAAAAAATCCAGCCCCCTACCGGGTGCGCCGCCCATGCTGTTGCGACAAAATTGCTACACATTTTCCAATATAACATATTATTGCGTTGATTATGATTTTAAAAGTGTGACTGCACCCTACCCCCACATATATTGACAAAGAGTCCCGAGGGTGCTCGCTGATCACGTGGTTTTATCTTGTGAATGATCTTGCTCATACAAATAGGGTTGTTGCTGCGTAGACCCAAAAGAATCAAAAGAAAAAACTACATGTGTTGTCAGTGATCGCATATGATAGTTTGTCGCAGCTAAGATACGTACCAATAAGGGTACGTCGATATTTGTGGTCACTATACACCGGTTTTGAAAGATGTCACCATCTGCATGCGTAAGATAAAAATGGCTGCAGTTGTGTTTGTCTCGTTTCAGAAAAAACAGAAGGGAAGAGTGCGACGCAGAGGAGTTACAAACTTTTGAAGTCACCGAGGATCATTCGAAGGCGAAAATTTAGTCTTCTGTCTTAATATTTTGACTGCAAATCGTCTTTAAAACTAATATCAAATAATATACATTGCTTTACTTTCAATGAGCGTGTTGGCTGAAGTTCGACTTGTCTACCTCCGACATGTTGCGGTCAGCCGGTGTAGCATTAAATTTTGATCCCTTAAAGAATTGCCTGAAATAAAAATTTTCAACATCGAAAAGTGATCCCTAGGGTCATCTTCAGATCAAAGTTTAACGCTACTCTTGCTGTCTGCATCTACATGGTAGTCGTAGCAGATGTCAAACACTAGTTCAGTCAGTAAACATACAAATTTCAATTAATCCCATCGTAAAGTAGTTTTGGTGACTTTTAAAAAAGTATAGATCGACGACTAGCCTGCATCAGTGCCGGATTAAGCAATTGCGGGGCCTGCGCAATGGAGCGCAGAGCCCCGGCCTTCTCAAGTGCTAAAACGACAAGCTTGTTCTAATCATCATATAAAGGATGCTGCCTTTGTTAAATGTATTTTGCAGATTTAGTTTCCTGCTTTGTAGTTTAAAAACCCCAGTAAATCGCCAACTTCAATAAATTTTTGACGCTTTGACGAGTCCCTATGACTTTTGGGGGCCACCGTTTTTCATTTTGTGTACATTCTTACGCTTTGAACAGCACAACGACGCCTACGTTTTTTTACATGGCTAACTTAGTGGGGGCCTTGCACCCTTGACTCTGGCCATATTGAAAATGGAGATGCTCCCAACGAATGTTCCGAATCGGGAACGCATCACATGACTGAAGCCAATGCTTCCATAGACCGGACATAGAAACATGTATACATGGATGATATTGGTGCCCCAAAAAGGCGCGGGCCCGTAGTATATGCCGCTGTAGGTTGTTCTACGTTCTGTTAATCCAGCAGCGGGTTGCACGTCTTTATTGTCCCTACTGTTCATGTGAGCAAAAACAAAACATCCGCAAACGAGGTTGGCGTCATACTGGTTTTCATTGCAACCAGCCATCCAGTTGCTAATCTTGCCTCCAGTCAACCGGTTACGTTTTCTTTTGTATTTAACATTCCCTGGACCTCCTGGACTCAATTATTTGAATTTCGTTTTGGCCACTCAAACATAACGAAATGTAGCTTTAAGAGGAACATACCGCTGTCAATTCGCGCCCGTCAAGTGTTTCACTAAAACTTGAACTGGTATATGTTGTAGAAGTAACTTCTGCAGTTTTCGTGTCGTGTGAACGTGGTATAAACTATGCACCCGGTCGCACGTTTCCGGGAGAGTCCTATAATTTCCGAAAGAGTGGTGTGCCCAAGACTGGCATGTTGTTCCCAAAAAGTCCATTTTCTGAACATAATGTCACAATAAGTTTCTCGCGATAATGAGTATTTATAGCATTACAAAAGTAAACAATTGAAACAATGTGAAATATTTATTTCATACTTGTAACATCTTGAGTATGATATAACTACATCGTTTCCTAGTTGGCGTAGAATGCAATACGGCTCCGAAGTGAAACACAAGGCACACACTCCTATAATGAAAATATCAGTTAATCAGCAAACTTTTAGTCCATAACACTATCTAACTCCGCGTACCAGGATAATATACATCTTTCAACAACGTAACTATCACACACAATATTGCATGACTTAGTGACAGCTACTCTCACAAGATACCGTAAAATCTCGACAAATTCGGACAAGAATAAGTGTCAAAATTGATCTTCCTCATTTTCAAGTTCTCCTAACATTATTTTGTATGGCCATGATTTGTCATTGCATTATCTGTACGTAGCCATGACACAAAACTTGCAACATAGCCAAGCATTATTTTGGTGCTATTCATATTTTTGATGAAATAAAGAGAAACTATTGAAAAGTTCAAATATCGTCCATACTGTGTCATGAACTGGTGAGATGTTACCGTAGGAGTTCTTGATAATTTTATTATCAACACAAACCCTGTATATAGGTACTGAAAAGCTCAGGGTTGCTTTCAATCCTTCACCCAACATACGGTCATAAACAGCAGGATGGCATGAAGGGTACAGACAGCATTGTTGACTAGACCCAGATTACTCACACAGGTAACGTTTCTTCACGTTTCTTCACGTTCAAACAAAACTGATTTTCAAACAAGGAAGTTCACATTTGCTACATTGTGATGACAGTTCATGCGCGCACCCAGGGGGAGGGCTCAAAAATGTCTTCCTCAGAGACATAAAAACTCCAAGAAAAGTAGAAAACTAGGCAAAAGTCCACTAAAAAGCAGGAACTACCAAAATTCGTGGAATCTTAGTAAAAGACCCACCCTCTCAAACATTCCAGACCCTCATTTCAAGGCTGGGTGCGCGCATGCAGTTACATTGTAGTACCACTAGTGTTCATAACTAGGAATGTATAGGGATACTCATGTATACTACTTCAGAACTAGTACCTAAGCACTGATACATATACATACCCAATTAAAAACAGCGGAAAACAACATAGCAATATAGTAATCTGCAGGGCCATCTCGCATTCTTGGCCCTATGAATAAAAATATCATCAAATAAAATTTCATTTTAGCGCTAAAGAAGAAGAGGTACCACATGCAGTCGTCATGACAACAAAACGAACCTGACCCTCAGTTGTATTCGTGGCCATAAATACACGAGTACTGACAGATACATCTCGGCCACTCCCACACACCTTGGCCACACCCATCCATCCTGACCACACCCACGGAGCCCAGCCACACCCATGAGCTATGGCCACACTCATGCACCCCAACCACAACCAATGAACTATGGCCACACTCACGCACCACAACCACACCCACCCAACCCAGCCACACCCACGAACTATGACCACACCCATGTACTATGACCCTGGCCACACCAAAAAGGACTAATGAAGTGCACAATAGCAGTTTTCAAAAATAATGTAAAGTTATAATATTTCACATCTAAAAACAAGTTTCCAATAAGAACAGGTGAGGTGACAACTTTTAACACACATAGAAAAATATGAAATTAGAAATTGATTTGAGTCAAAACAGCACAATAAACAACATTTCGTCAAAAAGACGGATCACATGCAAAATGAGCGGACTTTATCACAAATTTCGTCCTTGGAATGTATTCTGTAAGACTTGCTGAAAATAACCGAGTTCAAAAATAAAATAAGAATGTAAGTGACATGTTTGCCCACATGGACTAGCATGTATTTGTAATAGGCAATATGGGCGCTTACTCAATAACCTGGTAAAGTTAATATTCTGCATCAAACCCACATGCATGACCTGCTTGTGGCAGTCACTCGTACCAAAGCTGCCATTAACACTTCAGTTTGTTGAGAGTCAAAGATTTCTTGATCAGGTGGGTTAATATGTTATAATTATCACACACAGATACACTGGCCTTATAATATATGCACATAGAAATATTTTACAATTTGTTGAAACCCCATCCTATTTAACCTGACATTGCCAAACACCGTCAATTCAAGCATGAATATTTTTAGCACTTTGGATAAATGAGGGCAAAGTGGACCTGTCCACTCCTAATTTATGTCCTGTTCAACTGCACCAGTTCCATCTAAGTAGTATCTCAATAACACAAAGATCACAAGACAATAAAAACATACTGCCATGCAAATGATATAATCAAGTTTGTTTCAGCTTAGCACATACTAAGCCTGACTAACTGGACCATGTATCAACATTGTTTCTAATCACCGTGGAGACTCCATCTTAAGCAGTACTGTCGTATTGCTCTCCGCGTAGTTGCGTGTTGATCTCGATGCGGGGGGTCTCTATGGGTGGCAGGTAACTGTCACCCCCCAGAGTCACAGACTCCATCTCACCACCAACATTCCTTGTCTCAGCGACACCCTTTTCCGGCAGTCCCGTCATGTCGGGACCAAAGTGCACCTCTGGGCGAGAATCCTTCGCGTCAAAGTTGGGGTTGATGTCACGTGCCCGTGCCCCCTGTACTGTATCGTAGAGCGGATTGCCAAAACTGAGGTGATCTGGTGATTGGTACATGACGTTAGGAACCTCTGCTGCATCGTAGACACTGGCAGTACCTTCATTAGTGTGTTGCTCATAACGCTTGCTCCGATACACCGGCCAGCTGGAAATAGAAAGTCACGTGAGGTCAACGTGATGTACATGATGGATTTACAGTTCACCAAGTAGCACACTGACATCTAAAGGAGGGCTGGAGGAGGGGTCTGCGGCTAACGTCGTGAGCAGACATGTCCAGGTGTTGCCTAGGTGCACCTATTCAACAAAATACTCCTAGATTGCACTGGTGCACCACTATCTGGTGCAGAACAGCATTTTTATTTATCTTAATGGGAGCACTAACACCCTAAATGTGAGGGATTAAATGCCTTGGCCACTGCTGCCTATCCACTCAGTGGGGAGTGGATCATGGTATATCCACAACATATTACTACTCAAGAGGAGTTTAATTCTGGAGTATCTACCCCTTACTCAGCCTGGTATTCCCTTTGTCTATTCATTACACAGAGTGTACCTCACTATTGGGCCTGACATTCTCTATGTCTCTTACACAGAGTGTACCGGATCCAACTTTCACGTTAGATTTATAAGAGTGAATGTGATCATGACCAGACAACAAGTCTGGCAGGGGACAGACGCATGACATTGTGGCCAAGAACCTCTCCCTCTTGGTGCAGATGAACACCTAATTTTGCTTGAAACTTTTGTAAACCACTCATAGTACAAACAGCGACAAGGACAGTGAATACTTACTATCGTTTCCACAAAAAGAAGGCAACCACAGCAATCAGCACAATGGCCACAATGACACTGACAACAATAGCGGCCACAGTACCTCCCTCGAGTGCTTTTGGTAGATCTTGTTTGTTAGCTCCTGAAACAATGTGTTACAATAAAAATTGCTAAAATTTGGATTTTCTGCAATTTAGATCTTGGTGGCATGTCTCTGCCTTTCGAACACTCGGCTGTTGTCAGTCCTTACGAAAAAGAAAGTGAAAATCTCACTGGATTCCAGTTAGATTTTCACTAAATCACCAATTATAGTTAGAAATGCCAGTGAGAACCCAATGGGAATTGAACAACAGGGGCAGTCAGTGAGAATGAGTGAGAAAATGTTATGTTACAGTGAGAAATCTAACTGGAATCCAGTGAGATTCTCACTGGCTTTCGGGATTAGAATTTCCTGAAGCTTTTCCATAAGGGAGACAAAGGAATGTCCACTGCAAGTACAGTAGTAGCGCAGCTTGCGCGAGGGGTGGCAATGGTATCTTCTGCCCCTCACAGTAAAAACAAATAATACTGAATACTAATGAGTTTGAAGAACATCCAATAGGTGATGTTCCTAAACATTGCCTATACTCAGATGTGCATACGGCGCCACCTTTAGTAAGAGAACTGTACACTTGGATAAACTTACCAGCTTTGGGAGAAATATTATTCACCGAAGGAATAGGTTTCTTGGTGTATACTTGAGGTGGGGTTGTCGTAGTTGTGGTCACCTTCTTAGTCGTTGTCGACATCTTAGTCGTAGGCACTTTAACAATGAAAAACAGTTGGTGAGAGAAGACAACACCAACAAAGGTTCTTATAACATTTGCTTGAATAGACTGCCAGTTTAAGTTTCAGTAAACTGAAATCATGCACGCAGTCAAAAAACTCAGTAAGTACATTACTGGAGGTCTGACCACACTACCATTCCGGCCTGACGGTTGAGTGAGATAGCCGATTAGGCTTTTGACAACTGACCACTTGGTCTTTATTCAGTTTCAATGGGCAGTGCCCAGTTGTTTTCAAGTGTAATTTGAACCAAATATGACGTTGTTAACGATGTTGTCTTTTTACATACTCGTCGCTAGTTTTTCAAAACATCCGCAGGACAATCAAACAGAACGGGAGTGCAGTCACACCGGTGGTTGCGATACATTGCATGTGGTTGTGGAGAGCACTGCAGATACTACACCTGACTTCATGCAACATGCAGCTGATTGGCTAGTATAGAGTATTGATGAGTACTGTCCCTGGTGTTAACCAAGAACAGGGAAAACGTTGTGTAGTTTATACACAGATCACGGCTAGCACGATATTATGTCAGATAGAGTCCAAATGATACAGAGTCCACAAAGAAGTAAACATGGTTAAATGCTTAATTACGCTTTTGCCAAAATGAAAAGCTGCCATCATCGCATGGGCCATTTTTGTATTAAATGGCGGTAGCCATCACGATAATGAAAAAGTTTTGCAATTGGCATAAAGTGTACTTATTATACAGTGGACTGAGCATTCATGTTACTTCACCCTAAGAAGTGAGCAGGAGTGCTGGTCATGAGTGCAAGTAATTGTGTTCAGTGAAAGTGATTGCAACTTCACAGCATGTGGTAAATTAAATGTGCTCAGTAAAAACAAGAGCCCCTGGGAGTGCCTCCTGATGTGACCAGTGAATGACAGCGGCCCACAGGAGTGCATGCTGTCTTGAGACACCATGGGACATTCTTCCATTGGAAGGTTGGTAGAGACGAGTCACTACTTCAAGTGAGTATTCTGGTGTCTCAGGTGTCATATTGGGTGCATATTTTGGCTTTATGGTGCCATGTCAGGTGGGTATGAGTGGTAAAGTAAAAGGTGGGTATGTGGTACCATCACAGGTGATTATATGTGGTACCTTTACAGGTGGGAATATATGGTACCATTTCAGGTAGTTATCTGTGATACCATCACAGGTAAGTATTGGTGTTACCGTCACAGGTGGGTATACGTGGTACGTACCATTAGAGGTGGGTGTCTGTGGTACCATCAGAGGTAAGAATTGGTGGTACCATCAGAGGTAATTATCAGTGGGTATACGATGTACCATTACAGGTAGGTATATGTGGTGCCTTTACAAGTAGATATATGTGGTACCGTTTCAGGTGAGTTTCTGTGTTGCCATTACAGGTGGTATAAGTGGTACAATCACAGACTGGTATCTTAGTTACCATCACAAGTGGGTAAATGTGATACCACTATAGGTGAGTATCTGTGGTACCATTACAGGTGGCTATCTGAGTAACCATTACAGGTGGTATATGTGGTACTGTTACGTGTATCTGTGGTACCTTCACAGGTGGTATATTCTGTATCATCACAGGTGGGTATCTGTAATGCCATCATAGGCAAGTGTCGGTGGTACCATTACAGGTGAGAATCNGAAAAAGAAAGTGAGAATCTCACTGGATTCCAGTTAGATTCCAGTTAGATTTTCACTAAATCACCAATTATAGTTAGAAATGCCAGTGAGAACCCAGTGGGAATTGAACAACAGGGGCAGTCAGTGAGAATGAGTGAGAAAATGTTATGTAACAGTGAGAATCCAGTGAGAATTTTGGTCTTAGAAAAATTCTGAGTGAGAATCAGTGAGAATTTCAGACTTAGAAAAAATCTGAGTGAGAATTGAGTGAGAATTTAGACTTGCCAAAATTGGAGTGAGAATTCAGTGAGAATTTAAGATAAACAAACACCCTGATTGGCTGTAACTGTGGAAAATTTCAGTTGAACCAGATTTCTGAATTTCAAACTAAAATGGCGCCAGGAATGAGCAGTTGGAGAAATAGCTTGAAGATTGTTGATGTTTTTCTCACAAATATTGTGAAATTACTGAACAGTTTGTCTGCAAGTCAACTAGAGGGGACCCTGGACTGATTTTATGTGTTAACATGCTTAAGGTTAGTACATTTCATACATCTAGTAGAGTGCATGAAGCACGAGTATTAGACTGATGTCTTCATTCTGTGTTGACAGCTGAGTTTTCAATATTTTGCTGATTCACCAAAGGCATTATTGTTGTTAGTTTATGTCTTTTATGATTCACAATTTGCAATTAAATTGTATCCTTAGTCTAATTTCAATGTAAACTCACAAATAAGCAGTGTTTTGGTTACCAAAAAGCTTTGATCTCTCATCTATTCAGTCAGTGTCTGTATAAAAGGCACACACAAAATTTTCTAAGTTCAAAATTCTCACCCAGTGAGATTTTCAATCAGTGAGAATTTCAATAACACAAATTCTCACTAATTTGCATACCATTCCTACTGAGTGAGAATTTCTGTAAGACAAATTCTCACTGACTGGGAATGCTATGCAAATTAGTTAGATTCTCACTGAATTCTAACTGGAATATCACTGTATTCTCACTAGAGTGAGAATTTTTTCTCACTAATTTAAATGGCATTTTAATTAGTTATATTCTCACTGGAATCTAACTGGAATCCAGTGAGATTCTCACTGGCTTTCGGGATTAGAATTTCCTGAAGCTTTTTCATAAGGGAGCTGACAAAGGAATGTCCACTGCAAGTACAGTAGTAGCGCAGCTGGGGAGAAGGGTGACAATTAATGGTATCTTCTGCCCCTCACAGTAAAAACAAATAATACTGAATATTAATGAGTTTGAAGAACATCCAATAGGTGATGTTCCTAAACATTGCCTATACTCAGATGTGCATACGGCGCCACCTTTAGTAAGAGAACTGTACACTTGGATAAACTTACCAGCTTTGGGAGAAATATTATTCACCGAAGGAATAGGTTTCTTGGTGTATACTTGAGGTGGGGTCGTCGTAGTTGTGGTCACCTTCTTTGTCGTTGTCGTAGGCACTTTAACAATGAAAAACAGTTGGTGAGAGAAGACAACACCAACAAAGGTTCTTATAACATTTGCTTGAATAGACTGCCAGTTTAAGTTTCAGTAAACTGAAATCATGCAGGCAGCCAAAAAAACTCAGTAAGTACACCACTGGAGGTCTGACCACAATACCATTCCGGCCTGATGGTTGAGTGAGATAGCTGATTAGGCTTTTGATAACTGACCACTTGGTCTTTATTCAGTTTCAATGGGCAGTGCCCAGTTGTTTTCAAGTGTAATTTGAACCAAATACGATGTTGTCAACGATGTTGCCTTTTTACATACTCGTCGCTAGTTTTTCAAAACCTCCGCTGGACAATCAAACGGAACGGGAGTACGGTCACACCGGTGGCTGCGATACATTGCATGCGGTTGTGGAGAGCACTGCAGATACTACACCTGACTTCATGCAACATGCAGCTGATTGGCTAGTATAGAGTATTGATGAGTACTGTCCCTGGTGTTAACCAAGAACAGGGAACACATTGTGTAGTTTGTACACAGCTCACGGCTAGCACAATATTACGTCAGATAGAGTCCAAATGATACAGAGTCCACAAAGAAGTAAATATGGTTAAATGCTTAGTTAGTAATACGCTTTTACCAAAATGAAAAGCTGCCATCATCGCATGGGCCATTTTTGTATTAAATGGCGTTAGCCATCACGATAATGAAAAAGTTTTGCAATTGGCATAAAGTGTACTTATTATACAGTGGACTGAGCATTCAAGTTACTTCACGCTAAGAAGTGAACAGGAGTGCTGGTCATGAGTGCAAGTAATTGTGTTCAGTGAAAGTGATTGCCACTTCACAGCATGTGGTAAATTAAATGTGCTCAGTAAAAAGAAGAGCCCCTGGGAGTGCGTGCTGATGTGACCAGCGAATGACAGCGGCCCACAGGAGTGCGTGCTGATGTGACCAGCGAATGACAGCAGCCCACAGGAGTGCGTGCTAATGTGACCAGCGAATGACAGCGGCCGACAGGAGTGCATGCCGTAAGCAGTGCAAGTGAGCACCCTCCCCTGACACATTCACAAAGCTTACTAAAGACAATGGGGACTTTAATACATAATTCTGTCTAATGATGTTAGGACAAAAGCAACTGTTTTAAAGTGCTCCAGTCGATGCTTATGTGAGTTCTTCCAACACACCACATGTTTCAGTGTGAATTGAGTCCAATCCTGAGGTAGTGCAGCAAGCGGCGATACAATGATAAACTGCATAAGAGTGAGCCATTTTATCATGGACAGATGGCACGGTAATTGTGGGGGGAACCGGTCATCATTCTTCACTTTTAGTAAAGTAGGATGCAAAGTTTGGAGAAAATTAAGAGTTAAGTAATATTTTTTAATTATAATAATAATAATAATAAACTTTATATAAAGAGGATAAAAATACAATAATGTAAAACATGCATTAGCCAAAGACTAATATCCAGCATGGTCCTCTGCAGCAAGCAATTAAATTAATTAAATTAAGTTAGATCAACAGATTAAATTAAGATACAATAAGATACATTAAATAAAATAGTATTTACAAATTGGATAAACAATTTGAATTAAAGATAAGTAAATAAATAAATAAATAAAAAATTTTGGTAAATATATTGGAAAGACAAGAAGGAGGGACATCTATGACGACCACAGGTAACTGATGAGGTGGTGTCTGAAATTATCATAACAATCAGCAACCTTAAAACTATTAGGCAAATTGTTCCACTGTTTGATGGTCTGAATAAAGAAGGACTTAGAATAACGCGATGTTCTGTGTCTGGGCAAAACCAAATTGTTTGAGGCAGAAGCTTTGGTTGAAAATTTTTTGCGGCTCAGTAAAACCATTGTTTAAGAACAAGCATTGGTTGCTGTTTGAAAATATAAAGTATTTAAAGGAAGTGAAGTGAGAACAAGACAAGAATTGCAACTACTGTTACTAACTGTACATTCAGAGTTAGTATGATCAAAATCCTGGTTCCTCTTAATTCACCAGACGGTGTTAGAGAAGCATTGCAGGCAGCCATGTGGGATCATGTTAGTTAATAGTTATGAACTAAGGAAAAAAGAGAACTGCTTTTAATGTCCATCTAATGAATTTCGCATATTCCATGACAATCCATAATTTTGTCCAATTTAAAAGAAACAAGTGACAAATGAGTCTTCACTTCCCACAGCTCTGTGATATGATCGTAGCAAGGGTTTACTTAGATAAAGACATCTGAACGGAAATCTCTGGCTGAAAAAGCAACAACCTGCAGGGTCAGGGGTCACTTATCAATGACTACAGTAAAGATCACAAGACCTAGGAGAGAAAGCGACATCAGAGACCACGCTGTGTATACCAACAGACCTGAAACTCTCCATTGGATCACATTCAACTTCTGAATGTTATGAAGAAAGGATGCAAGAATTACAACCGACTTGCTTTCTGGAGTCATATAAACAATTTTGCATTCCACCTGAAAGCAGCCTTGGACACTGCAAAACAGACCAAACAAGCCCTTTTCATGGTAGTATGGAAATTAACAGCCCTGAAAAGCATAGTTGGTTTCCATGCCAAATCTTATTCGTCCCAAACTTTTACCAGCCTCAAGTCATCCAGAAGCATAAATTATGAAAACAACGACATTGTTCAATTTTTGTCACCTACATCATCCTTTTATTTTAGACTACTAATTTAAGTAAATTCCTGATTAATTTCCTAAGACCTGTTAGAGTACTACATCCAGCAGGATTGAATTTGAGAACGTCGAAGCAGAGTGCAGAAAATTTAGATAGTTTCAGACATCCTTGAATTGACAATTTGAATTGTAGAGGAGTGCCGAAAATTCAAACGGTTTCAGACATTCTTCTGCGTGATGCCAGAGAAAACAGAAATTAGAGCTCATGAAATAATAAACTGACATATGGGTGATAAAGAAAGACAACAGAGGGCATGCCAGATGTGTCACCTCCTACAGTTGAGATCGTCGATGGCAACATATCCGACAATGTTCTGCCATTGGCTGCAGATGAAATTACTGTTGTTGTTGTTGTTGTTGTTGTTGCCGAGGGTTTTTCTTCCGTTGCGTGAACTGAACTAGAAGAAAGTGTTGTTCTACTTGTTGATGGTGGTGTTTTTGTTTCAATTCTTTGTACTGTTGTTGTCCTTGTTCTCCCTTCACTTGTCACCGTTGATGGATCAGACACTGGCATTGTTGTTGAATGCCTGGTTGTTGTTGTTGGACTTCCTGTAACATCATCAGTTTCAAGCACAGATGTTATTGGTGTTGGTCTTGCTTCGTTTGTCGTCATGGAAACAGTGATGGTAGGATGATCAGTCGTCAATGCAGTCACAACTATAAGATGTTGGAATTTCTCTTCAAACCAAAGAGTCTCATACATATTGCATTATTGGCCAACAAATATTATTGGGAGATTAGTCAACAACCAACATAACAGCATGTGTCCAGAAATCAGATATGTTTCACACAAACCAAAAATGCACTGAAAGCCAGTTAAAGCAAGCATTTTTATAATGATGTGAACTGATAACTACACCACGGTAAGCAATTAAGCAGAAACGAGGCCTTGAAGTCACCTGGGATTGGTGGCACTGTCGTTGTTGGTGGTTTCGTCGTTGTTGGTTGTTTCGTAGTTGTTGGTTGTTTCGTAGTTGTTGGTTGTTTCGTAGTTGTCGTTGGTGGTTTCGTAGTTGTTGTTGGTGGTTTCGTAGTTGTTGTTGGTGGCATCGTCGTTGTTGTTGTCGGCGTAGTCGTAGTTGTTGGAGGCGTAGTAGTTGGAATGGCTATAAAAGCGGAGTTGCTAAACATGAATGCTTGCCCAATGTCCGCTCAAGCCACTAATGAACAACAATGCACCCTTTAGTCATGACTCACACCACCAACTGGGATAACACAACCTGCTGTTGACAGGCTGTGAAACTGTCCCTGACCAAGCAATGCATTTAACTGGACAAAATGGAACTTTAACTTTTCTTTAATTTTCATGACGTTTTGTTTAAGCCAGTCAAAGAAGCGACAAATGAGAGCAACATCGACACACATTGCTGACATCATAACACCAAAACCACACTACCTTACTGAACACTTTCTCTCGCTTTGCTTAATGTAAAGACTATACCAGATCTCCTCAGTTTTACTCAATATTCATCTATGAAGTGACCCATAACCAATTAACAATTAGGAATTCTGCAGATGCAGATGCCATTTGGAAAATTTGTGACACTGAATCTGACAAGACTGTATATCATGCTCATTCCATATGAAGATCATCCATTTAACGTTTGACGTTATCGTGTACACTTAAATTACTGCATAGTCGTGGTACAGAAAATGGTTAATTATAGGTATCGAATGAACATACAGTGACATACAATGTAGATGGTGTGCGATAACATCCAAAGTTCTTAACACTGGTTGGAACAATGTTTCAAAAAATGGGAAGTTTACACTAAAATATTACTTTCTCCAAATTTCCATGCTCTCACTTCAAACATGCGCTGCTGAAAATTCACAAATCTGGCAGCAAAACCGTTTCAATTACTCATCAAGATTTGAACAAGACAGAAGCAACTACAAGCCCCATTGCAACCTGCTCTTTTCTAGGCTAGGGGACACTCTCTAATCTAATGAAAACAGAAAATGCGGGCAGACAAACAAGATGAATGAAAAACAGTTCAGTTTGGGGCAAGTAAAAGACCAACTTCTGGAGAAAGCCTGAGCCATGTCTTGAGACACCATGGGACATTCTTTCATTGGAAGGTTGGTAGAGACGAGTCACCACTTCAAGTGAGTATTCTGGTGTCTCAGGTGTCATATTGGGTGCATATTTTGGCTTTATGGTGCCATGTCAGGTGGGTATGAGTGGTAAAGTAAAAGGCGGGTATGTGGTACCATCACAGGTGGTTATATGTGGTACCTTTACAGGTGGGAATATATGGTACCATTTCAGGTAGGTATCTGTGATACCATCACAGGTAAGTATTGGTGGTACCACTACAGGTGGGTTTTTGTGGTACCATTACAGGTAGGTATATGTGGTACTATCAAATGTGGGTATCTATGGTAACATTACAGGTGGGTATGAGTCAACATCACAGCTAAGTATTGGTGTTACCATCACAGGTGGGTATACGTGGTACCATTAGAGGTGGGTGTCTGTGGTACCATCATAGGTAAGAATTGGTGGTACCATCAGAGGTAATTATCGGTAGGTATACGATGTACCATTACAGGTAGGTATATGTGGTGCCTTTACAAGTAGGTATATGTGGTACCGTTTCAGGTGAGTTTCTGTGTTGCCATTACAGGTGGTATAAGTGGTACAATCACAGACTGGTATCTTAGTTACCATCACAAGTGGGTAAATGTGATACCACTATAGGTGAGTATCTGTGGTACCATTACAGGTGGCTATCTGAGTAACCATTACAGGTGGTATATGTGGTACTGTTACGTGTATCTGTGGTACCTTCACAGGTGGTATATTCTGTATCATCACAGGTGGGTATCTGTAATGCCATCATAGGCAAGTGTCGGTGGTACCATTACAGGTGAGAATCTGTGATACCATTACAGGTGGGTACATGTGGTACCATTACAGGTGGTATAAGTGGAACCATTACGGGTAAGTATATGGCACCATCACAGGTGGGTATCTGTGGAAGCATCACAGGTAGGTATGGTAAGTTTATGCGGAACCATCACAAGTGGGTATCTGTGGTACCATCACAGGTATCAATGGAACCACCACAGGTGGGTATATGTGGTATTGTCACAGGTGGGTATCTCTGATACCATCACAGGTATCTGTATTACTTGGAATCCTGCTTAATCTCAAGATCACGTATGCATAAACTTAGAATTGAATATTAATTAAGACAAATCAGGTAAAATATTTTGTTCATTTTAAAGTTGGATATTTACAGTAACTGTTATTGGTCTCATGATCAGCAATTTGCTCTTTTAACGTAACTTGTGTCACAGAATCAGAGGAATATGTCAATGGTAATTACAGTATCAAGTTTGGTGAATAAGATCGCCAATAGTTGAAAAGAGGACGCGTTAAATTATATTGTTTTATTAACATGCAGTCTGGAAATCACCCAGCCAACTGGGGTATCTTCCAATCGTGCCACCCTCATCATACAATGATCTGGTCTTTCGTACACAGCCACGCCCTTGTCTTGATTAATGAGCCTGCAGATTACCTCGCTGGCTCATGTACCACCAACCAACCCCTCTGCTTATACTCGGCTGATGTTAAGGTGCTAGCTCACTAACGCATCCTCGATCAGACTTCGTCCCAACTGGCTGAGTTCAATGATGGCAGGTGACTGCTCAAAGCCAGTATTACATATGGCCATGCTGCTAAAAGTCACAAGAAGAGCTGTGCCCGACTGTTGTCAAATCAGATGCTAACAGGCAACATCAGCCCTGGAGTTCTGCTCCCTCTGCTGTCACAGAGATGGTCTCGGGAGCGGATTAATGCATCAGCATATCCCCAATGAACCTGTCCGTGACAGGTATTACAGGTATATCACAGGTATTGCATGAAATGCACATTTTTATCAAGAACTTGAATGTCATTACTAAGTGAACTTTCATAATGTCATGGAGTATTCCAAGTTTACACCTACATATTCTTGATATTAAGCACGATTCCAGCATTACCACCACAGTTGGGCATTTGTTGTACCATCACAAGTAGGTTTCTTAATACAATCAGACAGGAACAAAATATAAAACATTAACAGGAAAGAGTTGCCATGAGCGGCACCTATTTCAGCAGTCATTTTCAATACATGATTGTATAATGTCTATAGTCATCTTTTCTATCCATTTCATTCTGATCTTTAAATGTTGACTCAGACGCCGGCCGTGCCTTGTTCAACTAAACCTTTAAATAAATATTCATGAGCAGCACTGTGTTGCACCTGCTACACGTCATAATAGCTTTTAGCTCAACTAGCCAAGTGTGGCTGCAACCATAGAGGTCGTGGGTTCAAGTATGTCTTGGACTGCATAATTCTTTAACATACACAGTCAGGTACATTGATGACAAGAGCCAAAAAACTTCAGACACAATATCCATTCCAAGGCACATCGAAACAGGATGGTGATCACAGCCAAGCCTCTGATACTGCAAATGGTTGATTAGAGACTAGCCAACCACCACTTCCACTGATTATTTTTATAGTAATACAATGAGATTTTGTCACAAGTCTGGAATGCACTGCTCCATTGTGATCTACTTAATACCAGTTGTAATAAAAAGTAGTGTGGCACATTAAACTAATTGTATTTAGAGTTTATAATACCATGACTCTCACTAGTGAAAATGACCAATATTATGTAAACAAAGGAAGGTACGGCAACATTCTAGATCTAGACAAAATTTTGCCAATATAATCATAAATAGGCATTCTTGTCACAAACAGGTTATTTAGCGACACTTCAGTGCATTGAATGCCAGCATATTGTTCAGTCTTTGAAGTCTTCTGACTGCATGAAAAATACCAAGTAGAGCAAAATCTCTCAAATAAACAGCAGGATTCTACAAACACAACAGGAGTTTGGATATTGTGTTTTGAATATCTGCCACCCACATGTGACTGGCTAGTGTAACTGTGACTCACATTTGATTGGCCAGAGTATCTGTGACTCGCATCTGATTGGCCAGAGTATCTGTGACTCACATCAGATTGGCCAGTGTAACTATGACCCACACTTGATTTGCCAGTCGTATTTGTGACTCACATCTGATTGGCCAGAGTATCTCTAACTCACATCTGATTGGCCAGAGTACCTGTGACTCACATCTGAGATCAGCTTGTAATTCCCAGCAGGATGGCTGGAGTATTTTTGTATCACGCATTATTGGCTATTAATGAAATATCAAGAATAGGAAGTTAGCTAAATTATGACATTTTTCCAGGATAGTCCATAACAGTAGGCCTGCCATTTAACATTGGTTGCCGCCTAAAATCAATACTTTCGGCAGAAGACCAATGAATGGCTAGATGCACCATTAGTACTCACCACCACAGATCAACCGCTCCCCTGTCCAGGAGCTGGTACCCGTGTTGGGGTCAAAGGTACAAGTCCGCTTCTCGGTGCCACTCCATTTTTGCAGGCCTTTCTGGCACCTAAGCTCACACGTGCTTCCAACCATTTTCGAGCATGATCTGACGAACTCCGCATTCGTGTAGTCAAATAGTTTACAGTCAGGCTCTGGAACACATGGAGAATGTACTGTTATTATGGGATGTCACGTTATCAACACATAGCATAATGTATATTTATGTCTAATTGTGTCACTTATGGTATGCATATGGGAAACATTGTAAACACAGCAAAAGCTACACTGTTTTGCGGTACTCAAGTCTTATAAGTTATTAGCTTATTACCAAACAGTGAAATTGAATTAGTTTGGGTTAGGATTCATCATTTTTCACAACTTGCTGTGTTCGTGATATGCCAGACACCGTGAAGCCACCCAGTGCAATCAGCATAATGTTGTCGAACAGTGGTCATATGTACACAGACGTGCAACTCATGCAGGATCAAAAATACATTATGCCTTCGTTTTCCATTCTTTTGCTTATATGTACACCTTGTTAACTCAGTCTCAAGGCAAATCGGTGAATGAAAGGAATGTGAATTGTGGGAGGTGCACATGCAAAGCAGGAGATTTGATTTGAGTGATGGCTCTGTAACCTTTGACTTCGCATACCAAGTGAACATAATTTATTTACATGGGAATGAAGTAGTTATTCTAGAAGGAGGTATACATTTCGTATTCGAATTTCCCCGACAATGACAATAACTAAAGGTATTTTGCGGGACGTGCGAAATATTGTAAAAATGGCCAGTTTTTGTGAACAAAGTTTGAGATATCGTTAAACTTGGCATATCAAATCCATATTAATTTTCTATTGAAGAAGATGTATAGGTCGTACATTTCCAGTAATGACTTTGTGATTAATTACTCACTGCACAACGTGGTAATAGAGGGAGACCACACCCCAGTACTACTGCAGGTGATCTTCTGCACGTCCTTTGTGTGCCCTGGCGCACACCAAAATATGCACGAGTCGCCAGGCTTGCGCGTGCAACCATCATCCAGGAAACCTCGCGGTATTATGTGGTTACACCTCTTGGCTAGAATGGCATTAAATAACGATGGAGACTTGTTAGCTTAAATTAACAATATCCTGAAATGTATATCTTTGATAACAGTATTCAATAAAATTCACTTCCGTTTGTTTCATGGAAAGTCAGAAACTTAGTCTTGTGCTCTCATTTCACATTTGTTTTATGACAGTTTGGCCGTGTAACCTGGTAACACATCACAGCCTAGAAATAATTCATACACGTTATAATAAATAAATAATACATTACATAGTTACACATTATATAATCAGTAATTAGCAGTCAGGGGACAGTGTAGTCTCATTTACTGCAGCTATGTACTTTTGTTAACACCTCCAGTTTTCAATTTTTCAGAAATAATTATGTTGGGAGTAATACCAAATTTCCAAGTTAAGATTATGAAAGACCATATCGACTTCTGGTGTATTGAGCCAAATGCCAACAAAAATGATTTTAACTCACTCAGTAAAATTATAAATTGGAAAGCCTGAGTGTAAAGCTGATTTTTGAATTTTTAACACTTTGTCATTTATTGGATGACGAGACCTTGACTTTATGGTAAAATTTATGAAAACAGAAAGGTACATTGATAGCAACTAAACAGTATCAACAAGATGGCCAAATTCCTTACTGCCACAGTTGTGTGGCGGGGTACTCAAATAAGTTGCACAAAAATTTACAACTTCTCAAATGTCCATGAAGGAATTTTGTCGCTGTCATCTAGCCTCGCCTAGTTCACCAGCATTTGAAATTGGGTCATTACCGAAAGATGTTTTAGTGGTCTGACAATTGTTACAAATAGTGTCTCCATCAGCACATTTTCTTTCTAACACATATTGAGGCAATATAAACTAATTTCCTTCATTATATTTGTGAACTTTGACCTTAGAAAAACATCACATAAAAAGTGTAGGCTTGAATCAATTGGTTAAGCTGTCATACTTACTTCCTGCACAGTTTAAACTCGACCCCGCCTCCAATCTGACGTTGTAAGGGCAACCACACACTCGACCTGAGGTGACATTGGGGTCAAAGGTCGGAAAGCAGAAGTCACTGCATCCTCCATTATGCTTACTGCATTGGTTAATGGAAGCTATTGGACAACAAGATGGTTCAATGGTTAATTACAAAACATATGATTCAGTTATTACACGTCAGTATAGGAAGAATGCTACCAAAAGTAGATCAATATTACGTGTTGTTTACAATTTTCATAAGCAAATGGACTAGCCTACACTTTTGCTATTATGTAATCTTATTAAATAACCATGAAGTATTACAGATGACTTTGATGCCTGTAAAATTCCACGCACCAAATGTATTAACCTGACTGTGCACTATGATGAACGTTAAAACTGCCCAACAGGTGGCAGCAACAACTAAGGAGCAAACAAGTTTATCTCATTTCACACTCTGACTACACAAAATTTTAACACCAAAAGTTTGAATTTGCACCTCTATTTTAATACCATGGGAAGAAAATTCAAACATGCAAGACTAGTGTATACTTTTACAAGCAATCTGATTAATACATAGAAAACAAGTTGAAGTTAATATTCTCTACAAGACAGTTCCGTTGGCAGGCATATGTTAGAATCAACACAAAAACTCCTGGCACCGAAACACATGCCAATTTTCACAAGGATCCTTCAAGGACTTATTAAGAAGACAAGCAGAATCTTAAAAAATTGCCACTAGGGGACGTCTGAAAATCAAAGTCAATCGCAGTCTTCTCACCAGGAACATCTGTCCATTTTCATGATCTGGAAAGTGGTTTGGCAAATAATGCCAGAAACAGACTGTGAGTAATAAAGTGGCCACTAGATGCATAACACTAAAACCTTGTGAGAGACCATCCTGAGTTGGCATCTTGAGCAACTCCGGGCGGTCTGGGATCAAGAGAAAAACCATAGGGTAGATCTGTGGTCGACAGATCTATTCGGTCGATTACATTTTATTGCCCGTGAAGACTGCCTGAAGAAATATGACTCGTGCGTTTGTATTTTCGCCTTTTTCAATGACATGTAAAAGATTCATCAACAAATTCCTCATAAAATTCTGAAAACAAGCGTTTTTCTCCCACGAAAATCAATGAAGTTTTGGCCGAGATATTTCACTTTCAGTCCAGGCTAGCCCTGCACACTGGAGAATCGTTACAAAAGATTACTATGCGGTAATGCGGTTTCACTGTCAACAAAGGAAGACGTCAAAATCGACTTATAATTGTCATTTTTAAACTATTTGCATGCTAAATTATCGAAATGTAAGTAAATCGTACTCTATATTTTAACAAGAAAACAGCAATTTCATTTTGGTGAACATGTCTATGAGGACCCAACTCGCGCATGGTGGTGAGTAGTGAGTCCGGCCAACACGTGAGGATGGCTGTGTTGTTGTTTTTGCTCTCAACTCAAAAGTAGCCGTTTCAAAATGGAAGATGGACAGAAAATGCAGACAGTTGATAAAAACAGCCATTGGGCAGAAGCAATTGTGCAGGGAGTAAAAGACAGTGCCGGGAATTCACGTCGGTTTTCCTGGATGGCCGTCTGAGTTTGATCAGCTCGTCGAGCCGTGATTCGTGAGAGGCTGAGCCGATCGACTATGTCGGGCTCGGGACCTGGAACTGGTGAAGAAAAACTTAAGTATTTTTTGTCATCCCTTATGCTCGCATGATGCTGTTGGCTGTATAGATAAAGTATACCGTGTTTGCGTGGGATTGTGTGTTCATGAAATTACAGACTATGTACTTGTACCACATTTAAAGTCAGAGAAACATTGTTACTTAGTGAAAAATAAACGTTTGGACAAATCTACCATAGTGCCTTCAATGTTGTTTTTGTTTTTAAAGTAGATTTATTGTAACAAGTCTGATGTTGTCGGATTGAATTGGTATTCTGGGATTTTCATTGCCAGTGGCTGATCCAGAATTTTTCGAATGGTGTTCGCAAATGAAACAATGTCACGCCATTGTTTTAAATTACCAATTAAGTTTTATTAATAAGAGGTGGAGACAGCAATCTGCAGCCGTGTCTTTGTTACCTTGTTCTAATTTCGTTACACTTGTTAATGTTTCATTTCCTTGTTTTCTGTAGATCCCCAACCCCCTTGCTATAGTGCACTCTCTGTTGACTGAATTTGATGACATAATTTATTGATAAGCCATTGTATTCTGCATACCAGTACTAGCCTAACCCTTAGTCCTACACACCTGGCCCTATCGTTCACTCCTGACTTTTGTTTACAAAATAATCCAGTCCAGTCTACACCCTGATTGCTAATTAGTTTAATATTTAGCACAGATTACAGTGAGTAAACTATATTTCACTTGTTGAACCTTTTCTTACTATCATGCAGCTCCTGCTTGAGAGTGCACAAATTTGTACTTTTATCTCCTCTTTTTCAAACCACTCATTAAAGCGTTTTATGGGGTTCGGTTTCTGTTCATGAATGTTTTCTAATTTGTTCAACTGCTTCCCAAAACATCCATTTCTTCATAATTTTAAAACTCCTGAGTCCTGAGCATTGAGCAACACTCAACAATCCCTCTCAAAATGTTGCCCTTCCAAACAGTGATGTGACCTTCTGACTACATGAGTGTAAGTTGTGGTACACTACTGCACGTGCACAAGGTCACCAGCACCAGAGGTTTTAAAAGCACACCACCAAACCAGTGATTGTTTACATTTCAGAGAGCTCGCCTTGACAATTTCAAGAAGGTATACTGCTTGACAGTTGCATTTATGTACACGTTGAAGCCTAGAGAATACAGACTTGATCAGGGCTTGGGATTTTTGTCTTTTAAGAGGAATTCTTTTTTGGTGTCGATTTCCTCTTATCTGATTTCCAGTTTCCTCTTTTTATCATTTTTTCGACTTTATTAAATGTTTAATTAAGGTAAATGTTACAGCCAAAAATGTCTATCACACAAGCCTATTTTTGTGTATCATACATCAGCTGGAAATTTCTCCTCTGTTTTTGTTATTGCTCATTCCAAGCTCTGCTTATTTTTTGTGAAGTAACTAGAATGAATTTCATAACATACCAATTTATTGTACTGGATTCTTCTTGAGTTAATCAACTGTAAACTATCACTAATAAAATATCCACGTAAGTCATTATGTATAGGAGCATAGGATAATAGCCACCTGTTTTAAGTTCGCACAAAAGTAGAGTACAAAATTCCAAACGTAATTTCGAGTTCAAATTCCTGTAAAAAGATCAATGACATGGCCCAGGTATCAATTCCAGTATTTTTGGCTCTTAATCATGTTTGAAAATGTTGTATTGTGTTTGGAAATTTGTTTGAAAAGCTGTTTTTTTCTGCTCAACAGCATATGACCTTACTAGATTTAAGGGCCCCACCAGAGCATTTATTAGTGTGCACTCCACTCATTTCAAATGTTCTGTGCATATCAAATGCTCTGAGATGCCAGGGTAGTATTCTGCATGCAGCTTTGTTGACCATTGTGGTCAGTGAGAATGTTCTACTCGCAATTAATGCATAGTATGATATGTGCCTGGTATTCAGTGAATGGCCTGGATGCTTCATGCAGCTAGGACATTCACAGCTAGGGAGAATATTTTACTTTTTTCTCCATATGTGCACCTCATTCATGTACCACATCAGTATTGCCTGTGTGGTTTTGGAAATGTGTAAGCTGCTTGTATTTATTTTGAATATTCTTCAAGCCTTGGATGACTGATCTTTTCAGTTTAGGATACTTATTGTTTGCATCCCATGAAGTGAATTACATTCTGTCTTTTTTAGTATTTTTATTCAGTGACTCCTGGTGTGGTTTTGAAAATGACTGTTTTTTAAGCTGAAATGCAGATTTTTTACTAAATTCTGCGATGACCCTGTCATTTCCACATGGTTGATCTTGAAAAGCAAATTCTTGAAAACATATTATTGTCATCTTGTTAGGTGTGCAATTTATTGGAGTTTTCAGTGACTGGTTCCCCCAGGGATAGCAGTATTGTGCACCTACCGGTACTTTGCTCAAGCTCAGGTTTCATATATTTTTATATTGATAACTTTTCCTCGTGAAGGTAGTGATCTCAGCAGTTACATCACTTAAGGTGTTTTGTTACGTAGCAGAAACTTGTACTGCTATGACACAAATTTTGAAGGTTCCTATGTTGTAGTTAAGTCCCACTTTAAATATTTTGCTCCCAATAGAGTTCTCACGACAACTCCACGTTATGTGGGGCAGAGTACGTCTAATTCATCCAAAAATGGAAAAGCACCTTGTCTTCGGTTATAGGACCTTATCGGCATGCATGTGTATTTAGCTGTTAAATATATATAGACTGTAGATTTGAACTCAGTAAAAGTACATAATTTTCTGAAAGTGGAAAGGCTGTAGAGTTTGTCTAACTTTTGAACACTCTTGTCATTAATTAGGTCAGGTCATCTTAATTAGGTCATGTCCTTTTTTGATAGCCCATGACGGAAAAAAGTGGAAAACCATTCGTAACAGCAGAGTTCCAAAACATTCCATAAATGAATCTGATCATACGTATCTGGGATATGACGTTCTGAAACTGGCCATAGTGGGTCACTTTAATAGTCTTCTATATAACGCTAATAGAAACCTACATTTCATGATTCGGTCAAAGAACTCTGAAGATAGAGATTCAAATATTAAAATTGCCACTAGGGGGCACCAGTAATCATGTCAATTTCATAGTCATTCTCATTCTGCTGTCAGCTCTGTAGAACACATCTGACAACCGTTTTGAAGATCCTCCAAGTTTTTGTAGACACTGTACCTCATGTCGGACGCTGGACAGAAATGACAGTAATATGCACCGGTATGTAAATTAAGGTGATTGTAGGAAAACACCGCCTGGCCACCGTAATATATACAAAAGCAGATCAAATAATGAAGCAGCCACTCACCATTCGATAGTGGAGGCACGTAGGACACATGAGAAAGACCTGACAGGACCTGTCCCAAAATCTCCCATGAGTAGTGACTCCTCTTATCAATAACCAGCACTCCCCTCCTAGTCGGCACTGTCACGTAGATCTTGTTCCCCACAACAGTCAGAGCTGTTGCTTTTTCATTACGGTCAAGTTCTCTAATGATCGATCTCTGTGGGTTGACTCCCTCTAAAGCCATCATCTGTACCTGACTCCGGTCAGCGAAGTAAATCGCATCTGAAAACAGTGTAATAGGTATCAACGCACTGGAGTATAGAGTAGGTATATTTAGGTATCACTGTATAGGTTTAATGAGAAATTGATCTAATATCTCTCTGCTTATGTGCCCCTTTAACTGCTGTCACCGTTTATTTGACTGTTCATTTTGCTTCGTATATGTTCATTTCACTCATTGCCTGCATAATGAAAGGTGTGGTTTCAAAATACAGCCAGTGTTTTAACTTTTGTTTGTCTGTTATGTCTCTCAGTGTTGTGCTAGCTGCATGTCTGAAGATAGGAGATTGACGTTTAGAGAGCAAGTCTGTATTAAGCTGACAAGTAAAAAGTTCAGATGTGTCTCCAACCAAGCTTAGGTGTCAATGTACAGGCTTGCAGAGGAGAAGGTCTACTTGGGTACCACCGTACATATTTACACAGCTGCAGTAGATCTACTAAGTACAAGCTATTCCATTGCTTCAATACATAATCATTGATATTTTTACAGATCTCCAAGTAACATGCGTTCAGTATTCTGAGTTAATGGGAAGCTGAGTGCGAGGATCAAATCAGGAATTAAAATTAATGAAACTTACCGACTGGCTTAACTACTTGCAAATTATTACCAACCAAAGCTTAAGGGTGAATGTCACTCTTTTTTCATGCATTTTTAGTCAATTCCATTTTAGACACTGATGGTAAGTTCATAGAATGGAAAATAAATAATTTTATCACTCTCTTGAATCACATATTAGCTATAATTCTAGACAACATTAAAATTCAAGGAAGTTTAAATGCACAAAACCACCTCTCAATAATTATCCTTATTCTCTTTGAAAAGAATCCATTTCAATCCTGGCTATCTCAACAAACACATGACAGGTGAAGGTCTCAGCAGTTTGTCAAAATTGTGACAACATTTCTTAATTTTGCCTTTGAATTCAACTCTCCTCCCTTACGAAGGTAGAAGAGCACATCCTACATCTGACCTAGTTTTTGAAAAGTAGGGCCACTAAGACACTTCAGAGCCCAGTCAGACAACTGAATGGCGATTTATGACACCAAACTGACAGTAGAACTTTATATACCAATAGCACGACAAATGGTGAGCCATTTTGATGTAAACTGGTGATTAATACTGTAGCAACGTACCACAACTGACAATCAGCATATGATTGTAGGTAAATATTACAAACACACAGAGGGACCTGTTGCATTTTGAACTGCGGATTGATAGCACTATGTAGCTTCAACAAACAATTTTTTGAAAATGAAAGACGCCAAGATATGTGTTTCAGCAGGACAGACTCTATATAGCATCAAAGTAAAGTGCAAGTAATCCGTCTTATGCGTTGCCTCAACCTTCACTTACCTGGAGCAGTAGCAATAGGGGAGTCCCTACGATTTCTGGGAGGCTTTGATGCAATGTCCACCGCGATGGCAACTGGAGCCTGGACATTATGTACCACTGTGGAGTTGATTTCACCATCCATTGTCGCCTTGACAATGCTGCCAGAGAGACCAATGTACATTGCCCTACAAAGAGAACAATCTTCAAAAAGTGAGGCTGTGAATGATATATATATATTGTCCTGTGAAGACAATAATATTCGAAACGTGAATATGATATCATCATTGTCCTGTGGACAGCTGTGAGCTGCGAATGATGGCAATTTTAGTTGGGGACCTGTCCAAAGGCCTCAGCCAGGGCATGTACTTAACTTGGTAATTATTCAATATGCAAAGAACAAACAATTCATTTTTTTCTGAAGAAAAAACAAGTAAGTAGGAAATTTTAGCATAATAATTTTATTGATCAAAGTCCATTCCCATGCTACCTAAATGAGGAATACCCCGATTCTGTGCCCTGCCTTCAGATGGAGCTACGAGCAGGTTCTAAGGAGTGCTACAGATAAAAAGGAAAACATGAATACTCTACCCTGATGGAGGATGCAGTGCAATCGACAGGGGTTTGTTGATTTTTGGCTCGGCCAAGACGGTCTTCCATTGCTCAGAGTGAAGGCTATAAGCTAACACCATTCCCTTCGTTGACTCCACTACGTAAAGGATCCTGGAGTTGGGGTCAAGAGCAAGGTCGCTGTACATGGGCCCTGCAAGTATCAAAACAGTGATATTCTTGTCGTGAGCTCAAGTGAATCAAAATTAGCTAACCTTTGCAAGCAAGTCCAAAATTAAAAAGTCTATGCTCGTACATGTCCACATTCACCAAATCAGAACCACATTTCTCCAAGTATCTATATTTTAAAGTCGCCTGTCTGGTAAAAACTAACAAGGAACATGAGTAGTTATTGTCCCTGACTATAATTAAGTGATGAATATTCAGGGAGATAATTATCAAAACAATTAAATGGTGAATATTCAGGAAGTTATTCACAAATTCAAGTCAGGGCTACACTCCATTTAAAAATAGGAAATGTCGAATGATCAAAAATCCTTTTAAAGATATCAATAGAGACCACTTAATGTGTCAACTTTGACGACCAAAGATTTCTTTTTTGAGATCTACAGTACAGTCACTGAATTATTAGACTCTCTCCAGTGTCTCTCCAGTCTAGTCACCTGTGACCGTAACCGGAGACAGACCGCAGAGTGAGACGTGAATCAACCGTGACAGCTGGCGTGAGCCTAAGCGTGACTGTACCCGGTGCTTACCTTTAGATAGTTGTGAATAAATGAAGGGCGAGCCAGGCATGCCTTTACCTGCATAACAGATGAAAAAGTAATTTATTAAAATTATATCAGTAACTAGCAGTGATGTGTGTATTCCCATAGACTTTTGCTCATGTGAGGTTTATTTTCTTTGAAATCGTCACGTTCAGCAAAAGACCAAAATTTCCTTCTCAAATCTTTTAAGATTAAAAGTCACGTCAGGAAACAGACCTGTGGACTCTACTTTTCACTTATATATAATTATTTGTTTTTTATATAAACTATTAAAGAATCTTAACACGCGTGTACATGGCAGAAATATTCAATTGCCTTCACGATATGAAGGACCATAGCATGTCAATTCTGACCACATTGATTCCAAGTTCCAGCTTCATGCGGAGAAAACTGATCGTGCCCATGCATTTGACAAGTCAAACAGATCACTGCTATTATTATTTTAATGAAGAAGTACCCCAGGGATACTGTGAACTCAGTCGAAACGCATGTACTACGGGGAGGGGGCTACAAATAATCAAACTGCACTACGGATTGAGGACTTTTTAGTCAAAACATTTGCTTGCAGTAAGGGATGGGTACAGGTATGTCAGAATGGCAGCCTATTGAAATTTTCTGTACGCCAGTGCGGTGCAAAAATTTACAGTGACACAATACTTCACAAGATGCGTAGGCTATTTTTAGGGCAAATTAACTATATCCAGCTGTGACTAGTTTCAAGGAGTCCACAGCCATGTAAAGATGACTCTGGACACAGGGTCGCGTACATTCGTATTTACTAACCGGGGTTACTGTAGATGTATGTCGTTGATGGGACTGGCTCTTAAGTCGTAAATTGAACATGTACATGTAAGTGTAACACAAGACGAGCTGAAGGAAGACATTTGTATGAACAACACGTGGAATTACAGAGTTAGTTGGAACCCAAGTGTGATAGATGACTGCTTGCAAAGATACTCTATAATATACTATAATGTCTTTGCAACTTGTCCGAAACGACAGGCAATCAAGACGTTACATGACATATTTTTATTGATTAGCCCGGTGCCCTACCATGGTTACCACAGGTACCGAAGGCGTGAGGAAAGCCTGAGGAAAGCGTGAACTAAACCGGAGGTAAGCGTGAGGACTACCCGGAGAGTAGGCGTGAGGCGACCCTGACTGATTTCTGTCACGCCTGCGTTCCGGTTGCGCTCCGGTCTGGCCAGGCGTTTGCTGAGTCGTCTCTGTGGTCGGCATTTGGGTCGGCTAAGTGGTCTCCTAGCGTAGACGACCAATTCGGATTAAGCGTGTCCTTGGTCGGCAATTACCATTTTATGACTTAGCGGGTGAACTTTGGCCAAACAAAGATTTAACTGTTCGCTGTTCGTTCACCAGTGGCAACTCCAGTTTGACATCGGTTTATCAACTTTAGTTCAACTAATGAAAGGTGGTAAATCAAATCAACCTACAACTACGAAGTGCGTGACATTACACCAACGTGAACTTTATGTTGAATTACTGACGGCCTGGTAAAATCAAACGTTAAGTGATATCGTGGAAGCATAATTTCCGTCTCTTAGTATGAGACTTTTTATACAGTGCATTATGCATAAAAACAAGCAAGAAATTTAAAATTTTACAGTAAAATTGCACAAAAATCAGAATACAACGCTGGCTGTTTTACGACCTCAAGTGTTTTCACGCCGCGGAATGCTCAACAAGCAGTACGCATTCGTGTTCATCTCTTGATCATCACTTCATCACGCTGTATAATGCGCTTTACCACAGAAAATTATCATTATTGTTTATTTTTGTATAATTTCTTAATATGTTGGTATAGCAGTAGAACAAAAGTTTATTTTAAGAACAACATAAACAATCATGGTTTTAACATAGCGCAGAGATTAAGATCATGGGCGCATGAAATCGAAAGCATGTGATCAGTTATAGTGTCATCCATGATTCATCATCATTCTGAATTTGTTGTCACTTTCGGAGTAAAAAATTGTTTCGAAGCTAGAGCCTTCCTATCTAGCCAGCTAGCTGTATGAAGACTATTGTGAAAATACAGCAAGGTGACACTGTGTATTGAGCTCCGACAGACCTCGAAATTGCAGACAGCCCGGATAGTTACGCTCGTCACCTCGTCGTGAAGCTTGCATCAACATGAGCTAAAGACCGGCGGGTGTGCGTGCAAAATCTGAAACTCATTGGACATTCACCTTGCCCGTTACTGCCGTTTAAGCGAAAAACATCCGACATCATTTTCTTGCGTAATTCTCTGAATAGGTAACAAAGAAATGTATGTCGTCGTTTTGAAAGAAGTACATTCGTGACAAGCGCCACTTCCAGAATTTTTTCGACATCTCCCATTAGATGATGACAACATCGCAGAAAAATCTGTTCTAAAATTCGGTTTACTGATATCAAATTCCAAAAACATATATTGAAGTGAAACCAATTCTGATCATTTGTTGTGAAGTTTACGCAACCTCGAGGGAGAACGTTTGATTGAAGAATCTGGGAAAAAGAAACTGGCTAATAGGTGACGCAATATTTCATTGCGCCGAAAGTCGACGCAAAAGATCACACCACAATTTTAGCAGCAGGATAATTGTAGAAAAGCAATTTTTGCAACGCTGGTAAATAATTTAGATTACTCAAGGAAGATTTTATTCGGTCAGTTTTTACCCACAACAGCGCTTTCTTTCAGTTTTATATATAAGTATTGGTTAGGGTGAGAATAATTCATTTTGAAATGGAACGCTTACTGAGTAATAAACGTCAACATGGCAACTCGCAATCCCGACTTGGAGGAGTACTCATCTGACGAAGACTTCCCAGGTAGATCGTTAGTTTTCTCAGGATATCAGTTCGAACCAGCTAGAGTACACTGATCAAGAAGTATTAGAGAGGCGCCGTGAAAGTGCACAAACAATGGAGCACATGGATAGTTCCGAAAACCGTCTTATGGTATCAGTGCGCTAACAACACCATAATGGAAACAACTGATCCACGTTTCTTTGCTTCCTACCTGAAGAACGCAAACACACTAGGCACAGCATCTGACTTCAGCCTCGGTTGTTTTTTCTGCCCTGGTATGAGCTGTTTGGCAACCCGGAATTCGTCAGTGAAATCACTGTCCACGAAATGTCGGCCACAGACACGGAGATGTTTCACCGCCTCGTACTTGGTATGAACTCCGTACTTGTCATTTTTCACTGCCGCGAGCCACTTCCGAAGCATTTCGGGCTCTCGATGAAATCGGAAAAACGATGTACCCGCTTTCCTCGCCCCTTCATAGTTCGAACAGGCAGGAACGACACACCACACCATGGCGGAATTCACTCAGCATACGAACCACTGACGTCGCTGCGGACTTTCTCACCTTCCTCACAGGCTAACGCGACACCTCTCGGCAAGATAAGGTCGACCGTGTACGAGCCGATGTGGCCCCAGACCGATTAAGACGGTAAAAAAGACTAATTAAATCGGGTGGCATTAGCCTTTAATGTACATGTACGTGCTATTCATAGTTATAACATATAATTCAACCCATATTACAATATATGTATGCCTAAGAACGTGCTCCGAGTCACTGACCCTGCAATCAGTATGCCGTAAACTTTGTTTATCTAAACTTTAAAGACGTGCTTTGTACTTGGCCTCAGTTTATTAATGTAGGGTCCTGACAACACACGTCTCTGAAAGTTTTGAAAACGCAACTCTTTCTGTACGCAGATACGTTTTCTGCCCACGTGTACATTTGATGTAGCCTACGACGTGGACTCTTTGAATGCATCAACCAAACATATTAATTTTTGAAAATGCCCTCAAAACTGGACTTTTTTAAAACAACGCGTTGGCCGTATTCGTCATTGTAGAAAAGTGAAATGAACAGATTTGTACACACTGCTCAAAGCACTTTTGTGGACATACGGAAAGGCCAACGTCTCTGTCTTACAACGCTGTATGTGCTTCGCATTTCTGACGAAGCGCTCTCATGCTGGAATTTTTTTAAGATTGAGCGCTGTTTCAAAAGATTGTTGTAGGTCGTCTTACAGCTGAGCACAGAATTATTCTGCACCTTGGTTTATTTTCTATCATTTTTTCGACATCGCAATCGCTTTATCAAAGATTCACGCACATATGCCGTCTAGAGACAAATACCTCTTCACCACGTATTCACATCTTCCCATTCAAAATTGTTTTATTTTGCATAATTTGTCAAAATGTTGTTGACAGAAAATATTTATTTTTGGAACAAAGGGAATGAAGAACTGATACATGTAACTAGCGTAGATTTTAACGTCACCAACGCACTAAAAACGGAATGCGCAAAGCTAGAATTGGTTGTAGCCTCAACAGTGGTTATTCCGTGTTTGATGTCCCTAAGTTTGTGGAAATCGTAACCATATGATTTTGAAGTTAGAGCCATCGAAGTCCGTGGGTTTAGGGCATACTGGATGTAGTTCGCGCCTGTACTGCAAGGGTTAATACTGTGAAAACAAAATCTCCGGAGTAAGAGCTCTTCGGTGCAACAACTCATTCACTATCCCATCATCATGGGCATGTGATAGGAGACCCGTGGAGAATATTAAAAATGCAAAAAGATGCAGTTCGGCGTAACAAAAACAAAAAACAATTGTGGGCGAAGACTGTCAAAAATAGCGGTGTTTACAAAATTACTAAAGCGTTGTATTGACCGGGAAGTAGCCAATCTAATGCAGTTTGTTAACGTCACGAGTCACGTTTTTTATCCAAAACTTGTTGCACTGTCCATTATTCAATAATATTACTGCTTGCCTTCAACCTTGGAATTAATGTGTTACACAACCGATGTGAACTCATGTGACAGAGACAGTAAAACTAGGTTAATTTATTAGACCCTGTGCTAAGACTAGTATGCATAAACACGCAGAGTGGTATCAGCCTGACAACCTATTACGCAACTGCTACTCTAGCCTTAAAATAGCAGCCGACCAGCTGGTCGGCTGATGGCCGGTCGGCTGAAAGGTCGGCTGGGGAGTCGCCTTATGAGTCGGCACTGCGGCCGGCTGCCGGTCGGCTAATTTGCCGACCAATTTACGACCAGTCAGACAAAAATTCGTGATGCGTGCTGTAACAACCAAATGAGAGGTTTAAGTTGGTAGAGGAAAATTTCACAATTTGATGTGTGGACAAAATACCGTGAGACGTATGTGAGCAGTGAAGTGGGGAACTTCGCGATCACACATGAAAATGTCACAGATGGTAATCTAATCCCACTAATGACAAGCTTAATACAGAAGAAAATGTCACATGGTAGCCTAATCCCACCAATGGCCTGCCTCATACAGAAGAAAATGTCACATGGTAGCCTAATCCCACCAATGGCCTGCCTCATACAGAAGAATAAAGTCTGTTCTCAACTCCACCTAGAGAGTTTCAAGTCTACTACTCCTACCATGCAGCATACAGTCAATATGTGATTGACCCCTTCAAACAAACTGGAGATTGCATCAAAATAACATATACCTTCTGAGATGACCTTCGTAGTATAGTTTGCGTCAGTCCGCTTCACATTCAAGCCATCGATCCAGTAGATATGATTGTGTTTTGCATCATACACAGTTTTTGTCATCATGGCGGTGGGGTTAGTCTGAAGAAACAGGTTGCATGCTCACCTATTCTCAGACAATTAACTCACATTAGCAGTATTGAATCACACACTACCACCAGCGCCTTTTTTCCTATGCTCATTTGCGGAGCTTTGTTCTGAATTATTTTTATACTTGCGTCCCAACACTTGAAACATTTAGAGCCAGCAATAGTTTCAATTGAAATCGTTTAATATGTACAAGCAGAGTGATGCCTTTTTCAAAACAATATGGTTACCATGGAAAATTTATATATTAAAAGCAAAGGCAACCTTTTTTCATGTCATTTTGAACAAAAACAAGGTTTATTGATTATCCCAGACATATTTTTCACTAAATTACAGCTTTTCGTAATTTAATTAAATTACTCCCCCTCTACTCCGGAAGTGACGTTTTGGGAGGCAAGAATTTCGTGCCCGACTTTAGTTCTGCCTTGAATTTACTGTGACGATCTGTACTACTTTTGTTTTCGTGCTGTTTTTTAAATTGTCATCACCACTTCCCCTCGACGAGTATTTTACGACAAGCTAGGTTGTTAGAGAAGTCAATTATGTTGGATTTAGGGATTCTTCAGTTTGTGTTAATCTGGAGTCGGTGACCCATATCACAGTGAAAGTAGTGACATGAGTAACGGAGACATTGTTCATAGCAGTGGTGACGAGGAATCTTTTCACGAACATTCAGTGGGTGGGTATATGTTTGAGCCCGAGTATAATGAGGCGCGAGTACGCACAGGCACAACTGTCCCACTTGCCTGAGTGTCCCGCGACACACTTCCACTGAGCACCCAAACTGCTTACATCCCGCCGTGCGACTCTCGTCACACACATGGCACCTTCTAGAAGTAGCTACCACACCTCAGACAGGTCCACAATAAACTTATCAAAGTTTGGCTCATCGATCAGTTCACTGGACGACCAACTCTCCTCTTCTCTGGGTGTCGAACTGGGCCTCCATTCACTCTCACTACTCAGCATCGCTGCAGGGCTGCTTACAGACTGTGGGCTAGAGACAACAGCACAGGGCGAATCGCTGCTAGTTCCCAGAATTGCACGCTCTGTACGTTCGGAGTCACAGGCGACAGTAGAGTGCCTCCAGTCATGGTAGTGGCCATAGCTCGAGAGGCTTCTCGCTTTAAAAACGCATTTGTCGGGGGTGGCGACGGAGTACTGCCGGGAATCAACAGCGACGGTAATGGCACCCTTCTTCAGGCGTTGTTTCGCAGGGACCTTCATCAATTCAGCGTACATATCCCTCTCGTAATCTGACGACTGAAAATGGTTGTCACACACTCCGTAACCCTCCACTGCTTCGAACGGTGCATGGACGGATAATGGTGCGTTACCCGAACGGGCCAAGTACTGACGGCGAAGTGTGTCATCCTTCGGAAAGCGATGCAAAGCCGGGTATTCCCAAAGCACACGTGAGACGATAATGAGTACATCCCGGGACGCAGCAACACTGTGACATGTTGACTGACTCATAAATAAAAACAAACAACGACCGAACATATCACATCTAAGGTAGACCAATCTCTTCAGCTCTCACAGACAGACCAAATGAAAAGAAATTGGCGCAAAATTCTTGCCTACCAAAACGTCACTTCCAGAGTAAAGGCAGGGCACTTAATAATTAAATTACAAAAAGCTGTAATTAAGTGAAAAATATGTCTAGGATAATCAACAAACCTTGTTTTTGCTGAAAATGACATGAAAAAGGGTTGCCTTTGCCTTTAAGCATTACAAAGCACGCTCTCTGTGCAACAGCAGTTGGGAGATAACTGCATTCACTTTATAGAGAAATAGGTCAACCCTTGCACAAGGTAACCAATCAGAAACCTTGTTTAATAGGCAGCAAGTTGGCAAAAACGAATGTTTACAACTGGCATATTTTAACAGATTAAAAAAATCAGTTCGACCAAGAATGAATGCTTTTAAATTGCACCTTGCATTCACCACTCGATAAGTACTGCAGCACTACGTTAGTCACTAAAAACAGAGAAAATGTTCACTCCTTCAACAAAGTCAGTGGTGATGTTATCAACAAAATTAGAGTGGGCAACACAATGACTACTCCGTTGATGTTGTCAAACTCACTGTTTCTGCCCTTCTGTTTGTAGTTATGTGCAACTCAAAATAAGTTACACATTAAGTTTACAGGCGCCAAAGATTAATAATTTGATTAATAACAACAAGAGGATCCCATAATCCTAACCTTAACACCAGAAACTTTAGATTGATTCGTGACGTTGATCTGGAACACTCCTCGTGTTTCACTGGACACTTGAAGAAAACCACCTTTCATCATAGGTTCAGCTGGAAAGCAACATAGGTTAGCTATAGTCACACATTCTAAATAGATCACAGCTATACACTGCTGTAAATCTAGTCTGCGTACATATACATATTGTGTAACACCACGTGTTAACTCATTACAAGTAGTGGGATAGTTTTCTAGGCTAAAGCCCCTTTGCCAAGAATATAATAGAAAGCACAATCTTAATTTAATTTATTATGTTTTGAGGAACAAGACTCACTCAACAGACCTGCTAGAACTTATTAACCATGATCTTAAACTGACCTGGTCCACAAGCATGTTAGAGGTAGGAATATACTGCACATTTTCAACAACGTTAACCAAGATAACTCGTCGAGTACTTCAATCACAACAGGCTTAGTTTGCATCATAAAGGTCAAAAATGTCCACGCATTCAAAAGGACAGACACACCATGTGTTTTGCAATTGGTGGTTGGGCTATTTTATAATTTTCGCCTAATGAACAGCTGTCAGATATAAAAACTGCTTAAAATGACAAAAAATAGAGGATGTACATAACATTCTTGCGCTGCCTGTAGAGCTTTCTCCGGTTACGTGTTCAGGCTTACATTATACCACAATGTACGTGGAATGCTCGGTACAACACCATGCATGTGAACAGATGTTTAACAATGTACGTGGAATGCTCGGTACAACAACATGCATGTGAACAGATGTTTAACAATGTACGTGGAATGCTCGGTACAACATGCATGTGAACAGATGTTTAACAATGTACGTGGAATGCTCGGTACAACAACATGCATGTGGACAGATGTTTAACAATGTACGTGGAATGCTCGGTACAACAACATGCATATGGACAGATGTTTAACAATGTACCAGCTCAATCAATTTAAAGATTAGCATTACCTAGATAGCAACAAACTTATCACAACTATCAAACCTACGCAAGGTATCCTCAACATTCTGCTATGACTCACCATGATGGTAACTACATAACATCTGGATATGGCCCATGACATGTTTTTAACTTGTGACCATGCAACTTGGATACATTAGACAGTTAAATACTAATTCAAATGGTTGCCACTAGTTCACTGTAACATCAGGGCTGAGTTGCATGAAGCTTCAAAAGTTATCCGCTGGATAAGTTTGATTGTTGCATGACGTCAGGTGCGTTGTTCAACAATAACAACGTGACGCGTGATAATGCGATGTCATTGTTGCGATACAGCGTATAACTTTTATGCAACTGGACCCTGGAAACTAATAACTTAAATGTCACTAGCAAGACTTCAGTTACCATCGGCATGTCCACCTCAGAACCCACAGGCAATTACAACTATGAAAAACTGTTACTTTGGAATGAGTTTGGAAACTCTGGACAACACTGAGTAGACAGCTGCAACAATGCAACACTCACCGGCGACACATGTGCGGTTGTCTTTGTCCAGTTTCAAGCCAAACGCACACTTGCACACAAATGTTCTCTTGTTAGGTTTTCCAAAACAGAGCTGCTCACAACCACCCTCCGAGTAGGGTTTGTCACACAGGTCACCTGGAAAGACAAATTTAAATAATGTAAGTGAGTTGAAATCTCAACCTGGTTGTGACAACAGAACACAGACATTTAAAGAAACACCAAGGGCTGTCTAGGCAATACGACTACTATCTATTACATCTCATTTCCTATAAATGCAAAAGACTAGTGTTTCCATTTAATTTTGCCAGTCATAAAAATCGAGACATGACAAAACGCACGTTAACATTTCACCAGACAAAAGTACAACTGCACGCCAATATGCAACCACATAATATATATAGGGTTAGGGTTAGGGTTTGGGTATGTACTATGTGTGTGTGTGTGGGTGCACCAAAAGGTGTCGAAAATGGGTACAAGCTGTTGCTAGGGCACTCTGAATCAGTGGGATTTGACCTACAATCGACATCAGTTGAACTCTTCTCAATAAAGACAAGTCATGCAAATTTCATGAACATTGATCAAAGTACTTGCTAGATATCGAATCACAGGGAAAAAACAAATCGCCACAGGAGGGTGCCATAGCAGTCGGACCTGCCAGAAAATTATAGTCTGCCATGACCTTATTGGAAGAAACACATTTCCCAATTTTCATAATGATCCTTAGGGTGGTTTGGCCAGTAGAGAGGGGAATGGTTTGGCCAGTAGAGAGGCGAATGGTAAAAATGGCCTCCGGGTGGTGTACAATGAGACACATCCATCTCAAAATGGGAAGGTGGCATTGTCCCTTTACTAGAAACCTGTTTGCCAAATTTCAATAAAAAATCCATTTAGGAACAGTTTCAAACATACAGAAGAAATCTTAAAAATGCATATTACCACCAGGGAGCACAACAGTAGTCACATATGTCCGAAAGTAGTCATTATTAGTTGTCACTTTCATAGAAACCAACTTATTAATAAAAAATGACAAAGATCCTGCAGGAGTTTAGGAGAAACAGCTGCAGAGACAAAAAAGCAAAACTATCACTAGGGGATGCCACCCAATCGTCATCAATCATGATCTTTCCGGAAGGGAACACATACCAATTTTCATAACGATCCTAAGAGTGATGACGTCAACAGTGAGGCAATTACCAACAATAAGACTTGAAAATAATAAAAATGGCCACTAAACAGTGTACAGTACCTTAAATAGCCACTGGATGACGTACAGTACCTTAAATGGCCATTAGATGGCGTGCAGTACCTTAAATCCATATTAAAATGACAGAATGTCATCACTTTTAGTCGACACCTTTCAGCTAAATTTCATGAAAATCCGTCAAGGAGCTCCAAAGATAAAGAGAAAAACAGAATAATTGCCAATTAGGGGCACAACGTCAGTCAGGTAAGTCTGAAAGTCATCATATGTTGTCACTTTCATATAAATATATTTGCCAAATTTAACAAATATTCTGCAAAGGGTTTCTAAGCTACAGCCAAAGACGCAAAAAAATTAAAATGTCGCTAGGGGGAGCCACAGCAGTCAGACACGTCTGATAATAATAGTCAGTCATGCTCTTTACAGCTGGAACACAGTGTCACAATCACGTAAATTTTCCAAATGATCCTCAGAGTAGTTTGGCTGAGTGAGATGTGGACACCGAAAACAGTAAGAATGGCCACTAGGTGGTGAAAAATATGTCAAATCCAACAAGAAGGTGGCGTCATCTCACCAATAGATACCTATTTTGCCAAAAATCATGAAAATCCATTAACTAAAGGAACTCCAAAGACACAGAGGCAAGGGTGAAAAAATAAAACAGCCACAAAGAGTCACACTGGGAGTAGGAATAGTGGGAACATGCTCATGTCGTCCTATCCATGATAACAACATATTAACAGCAAACCTTAATGAACACATAGAATGAAAAAATCGGTCTAGTTTGAAATGCAAGGGGGTCGAATTTTTGGAGTCATTAAATCAGGCAGACAGCATTTGCCTAATAATAATCAAAAATGTCCCACCAACGAGTTCATGACTGGTCATTTCAACGAGTTCATGACTGGTCATTTCAACGAGTTCATGACTCGTCATTACAATGAGTTCATGACTGGTGGGTTCAGCCTATCTGATGATGACAGTTAGCCTGCCCTCAGTAGTCATGGTCAGGAATTCTGGGTTAGATTTGTCCGATTAATTTTGTTGTGCTGTAGAAAATCAGTCATGCACCTTTAGGTCTTGGCTGATTGGTCGATGAGTACGTCGCGATATCATAGGCGTCGGTTAAGTTCACCGGGGTTCTGGGGATTTTGACGTATGTCTTGCCTTCTAAATCGACTTTAACAAGAATAGCAGCGCCACCTGGAGTCTTGCTCTTCGCAATGATGGGCGAGAAATCCTGAAAAATTAGTTAGTGAACATAATAAGAAATTTGTGTTGCTATGGATACTACACCATCAAAGCAGACTAACTCCCCGAGTCAAAACAGGACAACACTCAATCTATTTAAAAACTCAAGAAGTGTTTTTATCAAAAATAACAAAATTATCCCATTCGGAGATTTTTATGACTGTCGCAAATGCACACAATTTTTCAAAATATTGCTTGATGTCAGCGACAACACAGAGATTATTTAATTGATCGATATGTCATAGATGAAAAAGAGAAGTAACAATATCTCTTTTCTCTATCAAAATTAGTGAATTTGGAAGTGGAACTTGTTCATCAAAACAGTACACAAAACTTTTGTCAGATAATAGAAATGTGGACATAGAGAACTCAGCCATCAACATCGATCATGGCTGAATATGGGTGATGAACTCCACTCCGTAATTGAATAGGTGCAAATAAAATTGACTGGTATATCAATGGCTATGATAATAATAATAATTAATTTCAACATGAGCATTTTCATCTCTGGTCACACTTCAAGTAACGCTCAGTTTGGCTACAAATACAAAATGTTGCTAATTTTGACATTACTACAAGATATTTTTAAAACAGCATTCTATCATTGCAGCTACTGCTAAGATTGTTTCTATACATTGGCGATGTATGATGAAAATTTAACACTAGACAGTGTAAACAACGAAGAATTTTTTTCTGAAAATTCATTTTTGTCAAGAAATTTAAGACAGAGTAATTCAGGGGTTTTATCTTTCACAACCGAACACCTAAAATCCAAAGAAAACGGGCAACTGAAAGTAACAGCAGACTTGACAGAATCAAATGATGAAAAATCCGAGAAAACACTTCTCTCGCTCCCTTAATTCCCCGGTTGTTAATAGGGGGCGATACTTGAGAGGGCATAATATCCACCTGACTTGGGGATACGTCCCTACCAAACCATCCAATGGAACAGACTCCTTTGGTGTTAAATTCATAATTATATCATATTGCGCCCTTAACGGAAGAATTTTTACCGTATTAAAAATATTGAAATTAGACCTTACATGTACGTTATTGATCAAGATCTTCCAACTGTCTTTAAACCGAGTAACGAATAACAAGATAAACAATTTGTGAGTATCTAGCATTTCTAGCCACTGAGTGAAAAGCATAGTGGAACGAAATTGTGTTATAATGTTAAGTATGAAAAATAAATCTTAAATTTTAAAGTGTATAAGCAGTGAGTAACGGGCATTAAATTCGTAAGCAAAACAAAGCAAATATTTAAAGTGGAACAAATGTAATACTGCGTGTCAAAGGTCATTCAATTTGTGGCAAGGGGTGCTCATCAAGTCCTAGCCAGTGACAACCCTGCCATGAAATGCTATGCATGGTTACTTTAGCGTTGTAAGAATTTTCGCATTGAAAAGTTTTAGTAAGAGTTCCCAGAAGTAGTATGCCATGTGGTCAATGCTCAGCAGTCTGTGATAAAAGTTTTGTTACCAACAAGCGTGCATTGATGCCATTTAAACACCTATTAAATTTCTCTGTTACAATATTTTACGAATGAAATCTACAGCATACAGAAAATGAAGCAGATTTGAAATACAAGCCAGCAAGTGACTGTGCAGAAGCTGTAGCGGCCATGGTCTACCTGAAACGTTGTTATTGCAGTTGGCGTAAAACCAGTTCTGAATAACCTTCTGTATCCTGATGACAATGATGCGTAGACAATATACGTAGTCAGCAGATCAACGTAGTATAAACTGTTGGGTAAAGATTGGGTGACCATTTACTGATGGATAACATTACAAAGACAACATTTCAGCGATGCGTAACCACAGGAGCTCCCCAAAGTGAAGTGACTTAAAGTGTTTCACTTTCTCTAGTTCTCACATATTCCCCTCTTCCCTGTTATAAAGACTATCCAGTAATTAATTTGATTTTAACACATGTTGGTCTTGGAGAGAGTAACTAGTCTGCATAGAGGCTCAGAAATTTTGCGGAATGCTAGCAAATCATGGATGTCAATCACACACTATAGGCCTTTTGAAATTGACATGCAAGTCAGTGAAAGTAGTTCTTCGTGAACACTACTCTCAGTCATACAACTGTGTAACCACAAACATAACTTACCAAAGGGTTTATGGTCTTGTTTCATGAGCTTTGAATGCTGGAATGCAGACTGAAATAACTTTGGCAATAACAGAATTGGCAAAAGGTCGAATAAAAGCAACCCACTGTTTGATGATCAACCACAGGGGGCGTGACTTTACAAACAGGAAGATGACGTGGAATTGCATCACTTTGTGGAGACAACAGTGTTGAAAATTACGCATCCCTAAAACCACTGCATGTAAAGAACAGGGAAATCATATGATGCCTTCATGTAGTGAGATTCTGAAGCAACAGCACTGCAAGAAGAGACCTCTATGATTTCACAGTGGCATAAACACAATGACACCTTTCGTTGTAATACCTGAAATGTCGTTACAGCGATCGGTATGAAGGAAGAGATTTTGAACGATCTTCGGTGAGGGATTGAGTCCAGTTTGGAGTAGTGAATATAGGTCGACACATAGTAGAGACTAAAAAACAATGTTTCATTCAGTTATCCAGATACTTAATAATGTATAGTTACACAACAACTCAAACAATGATATGATAAACATTATAGTTATACAGAAATTCAGCTTGCACATGAAAAACACACTCAATAGTTAACAGAAATCAGTCCATACAGAATAATCACAGCTTCATAGTTACCCAATAACTTAATTAGCCTACATATGCCTTACACACTGTTACCAGTAACTCGGCCCAGATATTATAAACATACTTCATAGTAACAGTAGCATGAGTCAGGCCACACAAAATCTAAACATATAATCAAGTAGGCAATTCAGTCTAGATATGATCAATATTTTTGGCTGTAGTTATGCAGTTATACTATGCTCTAAGAAATCTTTAATCTCACAGCACCATCATTCTTTTTCAGTGCTCATGGCCCAATAAATCATAGCCAACAGATTCGCAACTCCAGCATTTTGCTATGGGATATCCCACAGGAGGCGCCACTCCTATGGGATATCCAATAGGAGGTGCCACTCCCTCAAATACCATACTCACCATCCAGTTAGTGGGGCAGGGAACTCCTGCCTCAATTTTACAACAAAACAAAATAATTTCAGCAATGACACGACGTTCAGCTTCTTCCTTTAGTAAAACTCTTGGTATTGAGAATATTTTGGCAATGTATAGTTCATACAATAGCAAAAATTTGAACTCTAGCACTGACTGATTTTGCTGCCTACTTGCATACACTCACTCAGAACAGTATTGGATTCAAAGTTATTAACGAAATTACAAAACAGTACTTGTGCACAAATTACATAGAGTATTAAAGAATACAAAAAATAATTACTTAACAAAAGTCATTAATCTGTAAAACAAGTTTGGCTTAAAAACATCCCACAACAAGGAAATTGCTTGTCTAACATTTGTCTGTTGATTAAATGCTCACTTTCTGAGAAGTGTTAAGCAGGCTTTCAAAGGGCCGTTGGTTGTAGTGTTAGTGAGCTTTAGGTATAGTGTGGAATGGTCATTAAATGAACCACTGAATAATTCACGCCGAAATTTGCCAGTTGTGATTCCAACTATTCATTAAAAAATTCTATTATGTTTTGCACACGAAACTCCTTTGATAAATCGTATAATGATGGGTGCATTGTTTAGAGGGGGTTTGGTCTCCTTAAAAATCGCGTGAAGATTTTCTGTTTTATAGTAAGTAAAAACATGAAATTAAAAAACGAGAACATTATTTTGGAGACAAGTTATCACTTCTTTTGTCCGTAAATAAAAGTTTGGTCTCATTTTTAAACAAAAGCAACCTTCACACCCACTTATAGCCTATATGTCAATGATCTAAGGTGCCATCGCTTTTTTGTGGCATGTGTTTTGAACTTCTGCGCTCATCCAAAAGTAAACATCCAGTGGAGTGTGTAACTGCTTTTCAAATCCAAGCAGACTGTCGTTATAATTTGTAGAGAACACTGGTTGTATCTAGATCAGCAGATATTAGTTTTATTTGGCAATCATGAGCGTTCAAAAAAATTTAAACTTGGGAGTTCAGTTCTGCGAAATCGCTTATCCGAATCCCAACAACTGGCTTTTGACCAGTTAAACAGCGTTTCCATTGTGTAGTCGGGCAACCGGCAACACAAGAATTAACCGTGGAAAGCAGATGACAAACTAGCCACAAGTAAGACCACGAGCTGCTAGGGAATAGTGACATTACGGCTTGTGCGTACAATCACAGATTTCATCCAATGAAAATACACAGAGTTGGGGTCCACCTATTGTAGATGGCATTAGCCATACATACATACAGACACCATATTGGTGCAATGTTATATAGACATTAGGCAATGATGTACTCTCAGACCCAAAACAATTGGTCATTCTCTAACTGAACCACAAAGGAACCACAACTTACCGCCGATCCAAATAGTCAACGGACAGACTCCGTATGGGGTTTGCTGTAGGGTTAAAGGTGATGGAATTGGTGCCGTCCATGTGTGACCGCTTGATGCCGACACCACTGACTGTGTAGTACAGATATCTGAAACAAGAACAAGTCGGTCACGGCCCTACACTGCATATTCACAGCACACAGGAGGCAACCAATCAGAGCTCATAATGCATCAAAAGGTCATAGGTCGAATATACTACACATCATCTTGCTTTCAGTCAAATTACACACTTCATGGAATGGATAATGTCAACATACCAATCTTAGTTTCAACTTATTCTGCATTAAATGTTCTTTCAACATGTAATCAAATAACCAGAATTAAATGGAATAAGTTTCAAAAAAAATTTAGATTTTTCGTGGTGTACCAACAAAACGGTCGCCTGACCTTCGGTAGGCAATGTGTTGCCAGTATTGAAAAGAAATTCAATACACATGCAGAAGTGAAATTCACTAGACATCATTATAGTGTTGCCTCCTGTTTTGTCAAACTCCTTCAGAGTTCTAAACTACTTGGAACAGTGTAAGCCATGTTTTGTGTAAGGTTGTCAACTGGCAGGCATTACAGACTGTATGATAGAGTCATGTGTTGACAAAAGCATTAATTGCAAAATGAATCTAATGCCCGCGTTTCACTCAGGGTCTGAGCTCAGTTCAAAAGGGTACTAGGTTGTTTACACAACTGTTAACTGAGACCCAGCATGAGAATTCTGTATGACAGGTCACAGACAGTGGTGTTCTTCAATGGAACTATTTTTAAGTGTGCAGAGAGTGTCTGTAACATCTGTACTACTAGCTCTGTTTCTTGGTATAGTGATGCTTGGTGTTAAAATTTTATTTATTCCACTATCAGGAGTCCCATAACAATAAATCCAATTATTGATAAGGACTCCTTTACACCTACATCTTTATTTGTCAAATTTGTGCACGCTAATTAGTAATGCCTAACATTTTCTGGAAAGCAAACGGTTATACAAAAAAATCTTGTCATGACAATTAAAAAAATCACTCTAAAGCCTACAGCAATAAAGGAAATGCAAAAACATTAACTTTATGCGCATTAAATCCACGAGAATGTGTACCTTGTTTGTATACGCAGGCGTATCTTTGGCAAATGTGAGTCTATTTTGACCAAAAACATACCGTTGTGGTCGACATGAGATAATTCAAAATTAACTATCAAAATTAAATGAGAAAAATGCAACAGCTGAAATAACCGAATGCTCAGGCACATTCCATTCACAGACAGCCAGACGGCTTATCACTACGGTAATTCAAATGCAAAGTTGTTGAACAAATGTAAACAAACTGCTGCACACTTGCTAAGTGGCCATCCACAGTAACCTACCCCAACTTACGGACGGATGCTGAACTAAGATACTGAGCGGAATGCGAGAGCAAATCTGCATACATGCACCCTGTTTAGCTGGATAAAAAATTGAATCGCCGGGGCCTAATTTATTCTCATAAAATCATTCTCACAATAATCCTTACCGTGACAGCAGTCTATTTACCTGTTACCATCAAGAACATCAATACCAGATTCGAAAATGGTGCATGTACGCATTGCCATGCAGTGACTTGAATGACCAAGTAACTCAACAATACAAGATCACATGAGTATAGTATCATTTTAAACCCAATTGTGCATCAATCAATAATTCAACATTGACCGCTAAACAGGGATGAATCGCAGCTTTGAATAGGGAATACACCCATGGAAAATTCAATCCAAGATGTACATCCCATACACAATGCTACATGGTCAGAATAGAAACTATAAGACAGAACATGCACACAAAACATCACTCACTTGTTAATGGGGTCCACCGCTATGCTGGTGGGCTTTTTCAGGCCGTCAATCAACAGGGTCTGGAAGGTGCCATCCAGCTTGGAAATCCACACTTGCCCATAAAACCCATCCAACCAATACAGGGTGTTGCTGACCCAGTCAACAGAAAGGTCTGAAATGAGACGAGACAGATATGTTTGTTCACTTGAAAGTTTGCAGAGACTAAGGGTGGGTTTCCACTGTCTTGCTTACAACATAGATACGCACTAAATTACAAATACGAAATCAAAAATCCAAATTTTGAATTAGGCCATATACTACCATAAAATTGTACTCACGAAAACAACAACGGATTTAAAACTTGACATGTTTCGGTGTCATTTATTAAACACCATCCTCAGAAGTCATAATACAGTGGCCACCTAGCTAGGCCCAGCAACAAGTAATGAAGCACAGATACAGTCAGTTACAGGGAGTGACAGTGAACTATACCAACAATGACAACCTGTGGTGTGTCAGTTGCCTATTGAGATTGGGCTTGCACCAACTGATATGTAAAACCTCACGAATTTTAAGCTCCTTTGTTGTTACTGCCTGGTCTATTATTGCAAAGTCATTTAGAAAATTGTACTCAATTTGTTCTATACTCGGATTATAAGAGATCAGTAAAACATTTGAGTTTTTTTCCCAGTGCAGTACTCTCAACTGCAGGATGTGTACAATGTTACGCCACCTATTGAGCAGCAAAGTTGGGCTAACAAACTTTTAATGAGTTGAACAAAAATGAGCCACCTACCTGTCACGTTAGCAACATTTTTCACCACACTTGTCACGGAATTCATATCGTTGATTTTCATCAAGTCGATGGTGTCCGCAGCAGAGTTCACGAGGTACAGCGCCTCCTGGTAGAAGTTGGAATCAACGCGAGTCCAGTTTTTATTTACTGGATTAGGAAAGTCATTGCTTAATATGAATGTCTTGTCCAATGTGTTGGTTGTGGGAACCAGGGCCACTTGAGAGCCATAGGAGATGGCGTAAAATGGCCCGGTCGGCTTGGAGACTTCTGCAACACGTTATGGTTCAACAACCTTAATATACAAAACTTTTATAAAGCGTTAGTTTTTTACTATCTTTGCACTTACAAACTTAGAAATGTCAACCTTGTTTTTACTTTCCTTTGCTGCAAAGTAGTTGATATATCATCTGAAAACGACCTCTAAGGAAGGCATGTATTGTGTAGCTGACAGACTATCAGGATTGCACTGGCTTTTGGCTCATAAGCCTAATAACAGTACATATACGAAATAATGCCTTTTTCCGTGGTCTCTTTTATCCAAGTGTTTTGCATATTGTCGCATGTGCCTAAGTTTTGCATACAATCCCAGCTAATGTCCTTTGCAGAGACTCATACATTAATTCGACTATAGGCACACTCATTTTTACTAACGCTGTGCCTAATAATGGCTACTTTTACATGATTGCTTCTGTATTGTTTAAGTTTCTTGGCGTAACTATTTTCAAGATGTCGCGAATGAGTGAATGGATTGCACACGTTTTATGACCTTTGATGTTCATTAAATTAGACAAAGTCTCAAAGTCTGCTGTAATAAAGACGTCCAGCCTACCCATGCAATTCCTTTTATCGTTGTCCAGCATGAATCCTTCCTGACACAGACAGGAGTGAGTCCCCTGCGTAGTCCTTACACACAGTCCTGCACAACCTTTATTGAAACAAACTGAAATAGAGTTGAGTAATGTTAATTACACATGACTTTGAAAATCTCCATGACGATGGTAGTCATCGCAACTTACAGACATGCCAAACACGCTCCTGGGAACTTTCAAACAGCTTCATTTTCTTTCTGTGGTGTTTGGTTAATAATGCCAACTCTGACTGCGATTGTTAATTTCAACATCTTAAGAGTTTAAGGTTATGCAGGGACTCATAATCTGCTAGGCTAAATAGAGCCAAATATGTATCAAAACTATTAATTCAGTAATATCATTTACATTCTCAAAGTAGAAAACTTCTATAATTAGATGTTTGATTTTATGCCAATGTGCCATTATCTGGGTCCCGTGACCATGTCTTATTAGACCTGTGTACCATCAAAACTGCATTTGAGTAATTTAGTCACCAGAGTTGCAAATTGTCCAGTACATTTGCAGATTTTTGCAAAATTAATCCGATCTTTTCACCATGCTAGCGTACTGAAATTGTGTTAAGTTGGTGCTTTTCCCAGTTATTTACCTTTGAAACAATTTAATACACCTGGTGATTTTAACAAATTTTCAAAATTAGTTTAGTTAGTAGACTGCGCTCACAGCAGTGAAAAGATATGGCTAGTCAATAGAAACATTCCATACTAAAGTTACATAATTATGTAATTACAAGCTGCAATGGTAATATATTCTCGTGATCACTCGCGTCTTAAACCAAAAACAAGCATATTCTGTAAACAAGTGCTCATTAAACTGCACTGGACAATGCCTGACATCAAACGACATGTTCCTAAAAGTTTGGAATAATTGTTCATTGAAAGTGTCTATAAACACATACCATCGTATTACCTATCAAAAAATCTTGACAGACGCCGATGGTTCGACGTGCCGCAAAATCAGCGGCCACAATATTCACATGAAAACAATGCACTACACAACTTGCAATATAAATTCCACGATCCCTTCAGTAAGACATTGCACTACACAACTTGCAATATGAATCCCTTCAATAAGACATTGCACTACACAACTTGCAATATAAATCCCTTCAATAAGACATTGCCAGATCAAGGAATAACCTGGTAAAAACAGACTGATGTTCTTTTCTTTCAAAACATATTTTCTTCACATCCTCTAATGCTTTGCCATCATAAAGATGGTATGTATTTAGCCAAAATTAAACAAGTAAATGATTCGCCAACCACAGAAGTCATTACTTATAGTTTAGGATGGTGGTGACGAATATCAATAGAAGAAGCCTTGTGATTCGTCGATTACCTTTGAGTTTCTATACCTAGAAAGAATCGGATCAAGTTTCCAACATCGCGGCTCACGTTTTTAGTTATAACATATTTCTAATCTGACATCTTTTTTCATTTCTACAAATAGCTTATCACCAAGAGAGTAACAACTTGGTAAATAATCTGCTCTGAACATGCGTATTTTTGCCCGATGGTCTTGCGTCATTGCAAACTACAAGCCAAGCTACCATACGAATCCGCATTTTTTGTGAACAAAACCAAGACCCTCAAGCAAAAGTGGAAGATATTATTCCTAAAACTATTTAGTAGGAACAGCGCATAAAGCACTAGACATGAAAGTTTCGTGTAAATCTAAATTTGGACATTTTTTGAGTGTCATATATAACACATTAACTTCAACAAGAAATGCGTTTCTACAGAACATGTCTGATTAGTTAATAAAGGCAGTCGCTAACCACTTCCATTGACAGTTTTCAGGAACACAGCAATGGAGAAACGTCGAGTAGGTGAGATCTCGAGGATTATAGTGAGGCACTTAACACAACTATGTTTGAATGGCGAGCCCGTTACCTACGGCAACCCGCAACAATAATTTATAGTAGATGTCTCTCTGTCCACTCCATTACAATGCCTACCATTAGGTTGCTTGGGCTGACGGTCTTCAGCGTACATGACAACGCCATGGGTTTTGTATGTAGTCGACATGTAAAAACCACTCCGATCACGAATTCGCCAAAATATGAGGCGTGGACTGAAGTATGCAGATGACCTATAGTCCGCAATGAACAGGTAGCCCTGAAAAGTCAGAAACTCGTTAACCACTTTATTTCTAGCCTGATAAGAGTGAAGGTGGATAAATGCGGTGTTCCTACAGTTTCTTGTTTTAGTGGATGTGTTCACGACATGTAAATTCTACACCATAGTATAACATGAAGAAAGACCAATAGCACGGCCGGTTTCTCTGTTATGTTGATTTCACAAACAGAAAAAAGACTGACTGGTGACAATAAAAAGTCAATGATAGTTTTCATGTTATGGTCATCACTGAGTTGATAATTAGTCACAACACCTGGCTTAGTAATTATAGGCTCGAAGATTTTTGCTCCACCTTTGGCACTAACTCGGAACCCTCCGCAATCCATGCAGGCGCCCAGAGATCTAGAGCATAGATTGCAGAAAGTGTTCGCGCCCAAGATGGGGTTGCTATTTCAAGATCATGTTACCTGACTATGTATGACTTTGTAGAGGTAAAAGTACACGACAATTAAAGCATTCACACAAAATGGCGATTGGGCTGAGGCCATATTTCTTGTCGCAGTAATCTTCCCTCAAAACTGAATGAGGAAAAAGCTAGTGCGGTAGCTAAGCCATTCTGCAATTAGAATTCCGCCACCAACTGTTATTACCAGCCATATTTGTTGAATGGTAATGATGGAAAAATGGCATGGTATCTGGTTACATCTGTGTTGTACTGCACTGTGTCTGGTTATATCTGTGTTGTACTGCACTGTGTCTGGTTACATCTGTGTTGTACTGTGCTGTGTCTGGTTACATCTGTGTCATACTGCACTGTGTCTGGTTACTTCTGTGTTGTACTGTACTCTGTCTGGTTACATCTGTGTTGTACTGCACTGTGTCTGGTTACATTTGTGTTGTACTGCATTGTGTCTGGTTACATCTGTGTTGTACTGTACTGTGTCTGGTTACATCTGTTTTGTACTGAACTGTGTCTGGTTGCATATGTGTTGTACTGAACTGTGTCTGGTTACATCTGTGCTGTACTGCATTGTGTCTGGTTACATCTGTGTTGTACTGTACTGTATTGTGTGTGGTTGCATCTGTATTGTATTGCACTGTATTGTGTGTGGTTACATCGTACTATATTATCCATACCACTGACCATGTGGTTTTACTAGGCACCAATAGTATATTTCTACTACCACGAAGAATCCCAAAGTTTGCTTTGCCAAGTACAGCACCTAAAAGAGTCAGTTTTTGCAGCTTTAACCAAGATATTGGGGATATATGAGCAAAACTGATCTGCCACTTGTGTCCGATTTGAACAAAGAGCTCTCCCTGTGGAGGATGTGAGACAATCCGGTGTGAAGTGTCTGAAAAGTCCATTTATCGTTTCTCAGCAATAAGAGTCAACTGCTGTATTGAATTTCCTAATACATATGCCATGTAAAAGAAACTGAGATTTCTGGAATATACAAATATCATTAGTTTACAATAAAACAATATTCTTAAGTATTCATATTTTAGAGCACTTCTGTTGAGATATTTCAAGGATGTAATAGACTAAGACTGCTGTCCAACAGGGACATCTCTGATTAACCAATCAATTGGAACTTAAACCTCGGTATCTTTCAGTGTAATTATAATGATCATGGTTACTTATAAAAAATAAATGCAGGCTGTATGATACACCTTGTACGTCACATGCGCAGGCTGTGCACGTGGGCCCATTGCACTGATGGTTAAAACCGAGCTGAGGAGCCACAGACCAGACTCAAGGGTTTAGCGGTGTGATCAAGTGGGACTCGAACCCACAACCTCAGGAATAGAAAGCGGGCATCCATCACACTAGGCCACACTGTCTCCTCTCATTGCTATGGTTACCACATATCCAGAAAGAAAGCTTAGTGTTTTTACGCTGATACAGCATTAGGTGACTAAGTAAATGACCAGGATCTACAATATAACCAGTTTACTCGAAATAGAACTCATTAACATTTTTATCTTTAATTTTTTTTGTTCTACTCAAGATTAGTGTCTATTATATTGCACCCAAGTATATTATGTTTTACGTGGATAGCTGATGACTCCAGCATTCATCAGGCGTTCCTACTGTAGATTTTTTCACTTTTTGAGGTTTTAGTTGGTGTGGGACAATTGAACTTTAACTGAAGAAACACTTATTTTGGGACTTGATTGAAGAATTTTAAATTTTAAAGGAAAATTAAAGATTCTTTGTATTTCCAGCGCGTGATGTCATCAGTGGAAGACATTGATAAGTTGACAGCAATGGCAGATTTTGCAAGTAATGAAGACTTAGAGAACGAACCTCAGTATTATGAAGACAGGTATCGAGATGGGGCTAACGATGACACTTAGGCCTTATGTGAAAGAGGTAATGATTTAAACACTGCATTATGTTCAAGTTTGATTTCGAGAGAAAAAGATTATTAGATTCAGCAGTTAGATTCTTCTAGTGAGAGTAAGCATATTCAGTAGCGTCATTCTATACTAGTCTTATTTATCTCATGAATGCCATTTGTGAATATTTTTCTATAATGAGTGTAAGATATGCCTTACATGATAGAACGTCATGCCCGTGAAGTGTGTGCCGTATGAGTTCAGACGGAGCACCGTTGTTCTCTCGCCACCAGTGTAGTTAACACATTCTACCATCGCCAAGTTTGTGAAGCAGACTCTGAAAAGGGTACATTGCTGTTTATGGTACATCAGATAGTGAACACGCTCATTGTGTCATGCATCAGATGGTGAACAAGCTAGCTCATCCTTCATTTACACCCAATAACCTCTTCCCTAAAATTTTCAAAAGACAACTTTGACGCTCTTCTTCGCCACGGATGAAAATTGACAACATGATTGGTTGTTGTATTGTTCTGTCGATGAGGTCACAAGGTGATAAATCAAAGGTGTACAATTACGTACTATGATCTGTATTTTCTTTAGTGTGTATTCAATGAGGCCCTATGTGTGCCATAGTCTTGTAATGGCTACACAGAACGGAAGTGCTTAGCAGTGGGAACTGAACTGTGATTGGACAATGTCTCTATCACCTGACTGGTTCTATTCAACATTGCATAGTGTTGAATGCAACAGTATTATCAATTAAGTAACGGCATTCTGGTCCAACAATGAATAAGGGGGGCGGTTGGACTTTTGCTGGGGGTGCTGACCACGTATGGTCTCATGACTTCGTAGAAAACTGTGATGAGTTATTTTATAAGTATTTATCCTGCAAATCACACTTTTTACATGAAAGTCTTAGGTAAAGTGAGGTCACAACACACAGTAATTGTCACAAAATGAGGTCAAAGCACCAGACCTGCTAAGTCTCACGAATCTCGCGTGAGTCTCACGCATTTGGCCACTGCCTCACACACACACATGTGAATCTAAAGCTATCTCACGCAAAATGAATTTTTTGGTCATAAATTTTCAAAAACCTAGTTTTCTACGCTTATATCGTGGTTATATGATCCTTAGCGGGGTTGACGATGAGTCGAGTGAAGTGCGAAGAACTCTGCCACCTAGTGTTACTGATTAGCCAATCACAATGACAATTGAGTGATGTCCATCTTGCAATGACTAGTCAAAGACCTACTCAGTTGTATTGGCATTATCATGGGTACTCTTTATTATAAAGACGATGTAATATCGTTTTCATGAAATAAAATTAATGTAATATGACAAGTTAAGTCTTATATTGTAGGATATATAAAGTTTGATATTTCGTGAAGATATCGCCAGGAACCTCAAGCAAAATTTGAGCAAATTTGTCCAATCTCAAGCAAAATTTAAACCAAACCCCCACCAAAGTTGTTATACCCCCTTGGCAGGTCTGAAGCACATGTTGTCACAAAATGAGGTCATAGTTTACGTCACAAAATCACAGTCACTCGAACAATGGAAGTTTACTTTTTTAAAAATAAAAACTAGAACTACTGTACTTAACGATGGTTTCTAAGTCAGTCACAAAATTACAGCTGGGTAATAAACAAAAACTATGAATAGACGATACCGTGGAACTCCATAACTGTGTAGACCAGCTTACCTGTCACCTTCATAATCGATGGTCAGGGCTTGAGGACTGTAAAGTCTTGATGTTACGATGGCAACACGCACGTTTCCGTCCAAATCCGAGCGCTCAATTTTACGAGATTTGTAGAGGTCATCACTGTTTATATTGTCGGCCCAGAAAATATACCTGACAAGAGAGAGGAAATATGTTACACTGGTTATTTCATGGAGTAAACGCAACAGTACAAAGCACAGTCAGAACAAATCAGTCTAGTACGCATTCAGCCAGCAACATGAAGGAGGTCACATCACAGGCAGACCTCGGATGTCGTGAGGAAGGTCACCTTACACGCAGATCTTGGATGTCGTGACGGAAGACACCTCACAGGTAGATCTTGGATGCCATGAGGGGGGTCACTTCACTTGCAGATCTTAGATGTCATGAAGGAGGTCACCTCACAGGCAGATTTTGGATGTAATGAGGATAACACCACACATTCTAATGACAAACTGTTGTGAAAGCCCAAGAAACAACATGTAGGCATGTTTTGGTCGTGTCTAGACAGGGGGAGCCACCTTTCAATCAGTCCCCAACACAAAATCCACTGGCACTTACCCCTTCATCGGATGCACTGCAATTCCCCAGGGTTTCTCCAGGTTAGTGTCAACTACAGCTCGGTAAAACTTGGTGTCAGGCTCAAGTTTCGCCATCATGATCCAGTTGTAAGCAGTGTCCGTCCAATAGACATTTCCATGCACCCAGTCGACAGCAACGCCGTGGACTTCATTGGATGTACCTATAGAAGAGAAATAGAAGTCACGTGAAGCACAACTGAACTTGTTCTGGATTTGACAAACATCTCTCCATTTACGATACACTACCTCGGTACTGTGCTGGACACAAATGAATAGTGATGCAGTTTGACAACCAGTCACATGAGAATGCTGCAGTGCCATTTAAAAGATATTAAAGCAAAAGGTGATACAATAACAACAAGTGATGAAACAGTTTTATGCAACAACCTGCACAACACAGTATATAAAATGACACTCTAATATCGCAATGTGGGTACTAGCTATAGGACAACACAGAGTATGAGACATAAAGACATTATCCACAAAAACTTGCATCCAAATAATTTATAATCAGTGATAATTAGACTTTGGTAGTAGCCTTACATTAACTCAATTGAAAACACAACTGTAATATATGTTGGACAGCAGTACATAATCTCGCTCATTCTCTCTGACAGTGTACAATTTCCCGTGTTCAGTTGTAAAAAATCAAACTGCCACGACTAGACATTACATGAGTTTTTGTAATGTTTAGTGGCAATTTGCTTTACAATTGCACACAAAAAGATAGTAAACTGCAGAGAGTATGAGCAACTGTATGTCGATCAAGCTGTATAACGGAAAATACAGTGACTGTCATGTTTTTAATCAGATGCAGTCAAAATAACAAAAACTCCCACCGTCATAAATGGTGTCTATCTTCTCTGTTCCATCCATAGATATCGACACAATGCGCTTCTCTTCACGGTCGAATGCTACTATGCTCTTCTTGGCATAGTACAGGTCCATGTCATAAAGGTTCAACCCATAGCCGTACATGTAAAATGGTCTGGGCACATACGGGGCGTCGAACCACTTGTCGGGGTGAAACTCGATACCGTTGATACGGGTGGCGCTTGATATGTACGTATTGTACAGTAGACTGGTACCATGGTTGTACCGACCTATCATGAAACAAATGATTAATTTACCAGATTAGACAGACCCCTTGGTGAGACAGACCCCTTGGTGAGACAGACCCCTTGGTGAGACAGACCCCTTGGTGAGACAGACCCCTTGGTGAGACAGACCCCTTGGTGAGACAGACCCCTTGGTGAGACAGACCCCTTGGTGAGACAGACCCCTTGGTGAGACAGACCCCTTGGTGAGACAGACCCCTTGGTGAGACAGACCCCTTGGTGAGACAGACCCCTTGGTGAGACAGACCCCTTGGTGAGACAGACCCCTTGGTGAGACAGACCCCTTGGTGAGACAGACCCCTTGGTGAGACAGACCCCTTGGTGAGACAGACCCCTTGGTGAGACAGACCCCTTGGTGAGACAGACCCCATGGTGAGACAGGCCCCTTGGTGAGACAGACCACTTGATGTGACACACCCCTTGTTGTGACAGGACCCTTGGTATGACAGGACCCTTGGTATGACAGGACCCTTGGTGTCTCAGAGCCCTTGGTGTCTCAGAGCNCCTCGCCTCTCTTGTCTCCGTTTCCAACGACTCTATAGTCATTATTAAACACACTACGTACCTATTGTACAGTTCTTAGCATCCTGCAGTAGTCTGCGTCCATGCGTGCAGTGACATTTCACATCCTTCTGTCCAACTGGCAGACAGATAAACTGACATCCACCATTGTTCTTATCACACTGCGTGGGACCTGCGGATTGAGACTGACCGTGTGAACTTGTTGCAAGAGACTGACCGTGTGAACTTGTTGCAAGAGACTGACCGAGTGAACTTGTTCACTTACTTTGCACACTACTGTAATACACATTAATAACAACCAGCATGGATTTTATAAGTGAAAATCGTTAACATTATAAATTTGCAGTATATTGGCTGTGCCAATGACTAACATACTTTAAGGAGAACTATGTAATTAAAACAATATTTTATTTACCTGAGCACACAAAAAGTGGAATAAAAACTGTTCAGTTTGCTTAAAAATAATTGTTATAGATGCCATAATTATGATATTTTTCTTTGACGGTTTTCTACATATTTTTGTAATTTTTGTATAACGTTCCAATTTCAGTGCATGGGTTCACTTTCCAAGAACAATTCACTTCATTTTCATGGTGTACATGACAACACTACAGAAATCGGCCCACCACCAAATGATGCTCGTAACGGAACTTGAAAAAACTAGGGAAAATGTGGACACAATGAAAACCTTATCAATCAAGAAATACAGAAAATTAACAAAGAAATAAAATGAATGATTTTTGTTTCTTCAGTGTAATACATTATGCCCCCGCCCTATGGGTGAGATTCCTGATTTTGCAGATCGCAAACTCGGGATACAGCCGTGTTGTCATCAGTTTGACAGTGATAGAAAGGAAAGAAAGTTGGTAAACCAATGTTTGCATAGTCCAGCTCTCTCAATGTCTGCATTTATCTGATAATTAAGCTCGCAATTATGTTGAAAACAGCTCATCTGACACTAACCGTTATTTAAAAAATACTATCTCCAAAGAAACATTCATAAATGCTGTGAACTTCGAACTGAGAAAAACGGTTAACTTTCAGAGAAATTAGACTCAACTTTCAACTGCTGATTCTTTTTTTGTGACTGTAAACACTGACACTGAAATTTCTTGGTTTAACAGTCCAGGGAAATGGTGCGTAATGTCTTACAATTGGCGTGCAAGAAAGTGATGAGATCATAAACTGAACATTCATCTTTCTATTAACTTAATTGCATAAAAAATTTAACTGAATAAACAAAGACAAATATGCCGACAAGCTAGTCGCCTGTGCCACAGCCATCCACCAGTATATAAACACACCAGAAACACAGATCCACCTACTGGTGTATGAAAACACTATAAACAAGCAACCAACTGCAGGTGTCTAAACATCAACCCATAACTACCTACAGGACTGTGTATAAAAACAACAAGATAAACTCTGTCAGCTACAGGTATATCAAAGCACTATACACCCAGAGCCACCTACAGGTACATAATTATCAAAACACAATATAAAACTCAGAGCCTGTAGGTACACTGCATACAAAACACCATGAAACCAGCCATGATTACAGGCATCAGGTGTTGCTGGATTTCAGTGGCCATAATTGCAATTTGCTTAATTGTCCTACAGCTGTTCAGAATGTTGAATTATTTTAGGATGATCCAATCTGGTGAAATAATGGAGAGCAAATCAATTAGTTATGAGTAGCATATCGGTTAAAAGCAACAAGTTTGTTAAAAATTACCGTGAAAAGTCGTGATGAAGGTAATGCAAAACCACAGCAAAAAACTGATATGACACAGCATGATATCAGAGCCTCTAAGTATAGGACATTGGTGAAAAAAATGTTTTATAGAGACAGTCAAATGAGGGCTTTTTGACAAAACTTTTTGAACGAGGCAATGCCCTAATAAGGTGAGAAAAGTACATACCCTGAAAGACTGTCTAATTTCATTCTGTAAAACACGTCAACTTTCACAGTGAAACTGGTGAAACTCTCTAATAATGCTTTCGTCCAGGCATCTTAATCTCATATTGAAAGCATTCATTTCACATTGAACACAGACTAACATTCCTTTAACATTAATCTTTTGGGAAAAACATACATCAAAAACATCTAATGGGTCAAGAGTCATTGGTTCACCATTTAACAAAATGTTATGTCAACACATGACCCAGAACAGTTCAGCTGTTCAACTATACATTAAATAAATGTACACGACTGTTATATATTACCTTTATACAACAGGTCATCCTTGCACAGTGTCAGGCCACCAAGTTTACCAAAGTCTGCCACATCGTCAAGCTGGCCCATGTCAGACACATTCATTTTGTTCATGTACATTATGTGTCTGGAAAAATGACACGCACCAAAAAGGATCAGTTACAAAGTGGACAACTTTTTCACGAAGCATCCTGAAAGAAGTGTTATTAAAGCACAGTTTATTGATAACCTTATAGAAAGACTTTCCATCATAATCACCGAATGTAAAGTGAGAAATGCATATTAAAAGGGATCATTCACAATGATTGCCATTTTCATGAGTGTAAACATGCAGTTTAGGGAGCAGAATGAGGGAGGGAAGGAGGGAAGGATGGGGAGAGGGAGGTGGGAGGGGGAGGGGGGGAGGGGAGGGAGGGGAGAAGGCAAACAGCCAGCGTACATTTCGACATCACTCAAATGGTGATTATGAAGAAAAAATCAGTGCTTTACCTAATGCTTTTTCAGATCTTTAAAAACGTGATGCACTGACCAGTTACATACATTTACTGCAATAAGAGACACCCTTTTTTCTCTAAATCACCTAACGCGGTCATTTCAAAGCTTGCTCTTTTCTATTCACACACACTCATACTGGAAAATTAGCCCTGTATGCACAACAAGAAATATTCGTAACGACTTTACTATTGTTGTTACTTTGTCATGCTTGGTCAATAAATATTCATAACAGTGAAAAAAAGAGCCTCGTCATCCTCTGGCAAGCACGTACACACTAGAAGCACTGTCACATGATCGCACTCTGCATTAGGTCCAACCAAGCCAAACAACACCAATATAGGAAATCAACGACTCTGACATACAGCTGGGGTTGTGACTCAACTTGCCAATATTTATCTCAGATCTTAGGATAATTACATAAGCAAAGATGAATAAGTTTTAGTTATGAACACATAGTCCTTCTTTATCAAGTAGTTTTAGTTCCAAAATAAACCACCTAGACAAACGTCATCACAGTTCAAATTACAACAAACTTCAAACCAACGTTATTTGGCAATTTAGTCCACTTCTGTTGCAGTAAAACAGCACTTTGTCATTCCAAGAGTAATTTAAAGGCGAAGGCAACCTTTTTTCATGTCATTTTTAGCAGAAATTAGGTTCGTTGGTTATCCGAAACATATTTACAACTTAATTACAGCTTTTCGTAATTTAACTAAATATTCGTTCTCTACTCCGGAAGTGACGTTTTGGGAGGCAAGCATTTCCCGCCAATTTATTTTCATATAGTCTGACGATGAGAGCTGTCGCGTCAGTCATTAATCTACCTTCGTTGTGATAAGTTCGGTCGTCGTTTGCTTTTGTTTACGACTCAGTCAACATGCCACACTGTTGCTGCGTACCGGGATGTACCCATTATGGCCCAAAACCTGTCAGCAGCCCTGCTGCAATGTTGAGTAGTGGAAGTGAATACAGGTCCAGTCAGTGAACAGTACAGTTCGTCCTTCAATGAACATATCGGTGAGCCAAACTTTGATAAGTTTATTGTGGACTTGTTTAAAGTATTGGAGCTATTTAGAAGGTGCCAGGTGTCTGGCGAGGGAGTCACACGGCGGGGTGTAAGCAGTTTGTGGGCTCAGGTCACTATCCAGTGGGAGTGTGTCGTGGTACACTCGGGCAAGTGGGACAGTTGTTCCTCTGTCTGTGGCATGTTGACTGACTCGCAAACAATAGCAAACGACGACCGAACTTATCACAACCGAGATAGAACAATGACTGTCTCGGCAGCTCTCACGGTCAGACTATATGAAAAGAAATTGGCGCGAAATGCTTGCCTCCCAAAACGTCACTTCCGGAGTAGAGAACGAATAATTCATTAAATTACAGAAAGCTGTAATTAAGTGGAAAATTTGTCTGGGATAACCAACGAACATTATTTTTGCTAAAAAGGACATGAAAAAGGGTTGCCTTCGCGTTTAACATAACACTATTAATTGTGCCTATAGCCCTGTCCTGATTGTTTATTTTTAAACTTGCCACAAGTGTCGAGAATTTCAATCCTGTCCAGATTAATTTGCAAACTACTGTCTATCGGGAATTATTCAAACTGACACTCTTTCAGTCCACATACTTCATGTGTCAAAAGTCAAAACGCTATACACAGACTGGTCATTTTAAAACACTACAATGATTGAAAAGTTCCATAATTTTGAGTGGTGAGAATTACAGCACCGGATATGACTTTCTACCACATATTACGCTTTTTGAAACACAACAAATTGTTTGGAAGAGATGAATGGATTTGCAGTTTAGTGTGCAGCTTGAGTCTTGTTTGGATTCTTATGAAGGAAGAACTTAGTAGGATAATAATGGATTGTCCATCCAGGACAAGTTGGCCTACCGCTGTGACGACTATGAGAGAACATGTCGCATGTACTCTTATAGACACATCAGAAATCTTAAAAAACAGGTGAAAGCAGGTGATTAGATGAGATCTGACAAGACTCTTCAGCTCCAAGACAACACAAAGTTCAAAAGTAGCACTCAATTTTGTAAAACTTGTTGATAGAAGTGCTCGAAGTAAAGGATTAATGTACCAGAAAAATACACTTTCAAGTGTTAGTTAACTTTTTAAGACTAGAGAGTGGTGAACTCTTCTAGCAAGACACATCACTCTCACAAAAACAAAGAAACTCCATGACAACAAGTAGGATAGGTTCGCAAAGACAAAACATTGACGCCGCATTCTAGCAACTAAACTGAGGGAAGTGAAACACAGCAATGTTTCCCCTATTTGACACAAAATAATTGCCAAATAGCAATTTTTCATTTGCTCAAAGGGTCAATACCATGCTACAAATAATGTAAGTTTTACCAAGTGTTGCAGGATGTATGGTTTGAGATGAGCTCCCAAGTGGCATAGAATAACCATATTTTTACTGACTGAAGAATGTCACCAACAGTCTCTATTCAATGAGTCACAATTTGCCTAAAACCAGAGCCTACGCCCGAATCATTTTGTTTTCAACAAAATTCAATGAAACATGAAAGCTAACTTCTGGTATCTCTGTCTGGCAGTCTGCTCAAACAATGGTGATGTCTGGTGCAAGAACAACAAAGTTCAAACAATCAAATTCTACGCAATATCAGCAAATGTTCAAACCAAGAACAATTGATACAGTATTTAATCCACAGGTAACGACAACGAGACCGCGACAAAGTAAAGCTGGGATGTGTGGGGCACAAAGGGGGGTCACTTGCGTGTCAGTAATGTGCTTCACCCATCCCCCGCTTCCCTCTAATGGTCATTTGCTGGTCAGCAAATCGTTTCACGGCTTCACCTAGCTCCTGCATCCGTCTAGCATATCCTGCCCTCTCAACAGAATATCCATGAATAGTATAGTCTCCGGTCCTGAAGTTATACTTACTTTTTCTCATTGCTGATGTAGTAAATCTTCTCATTATCAACAGCAATCTGTTGACACATATTAATTGTCTTGTTCAATGACGTGAAGTTTGCAACAATGCTTCTTTCGGCCAGTGTCACGTTGTACGACTCAATGCGATGCGTTACAGAATCACACCAGTATAATGTGTGCCCTGAAATGAGCGACAGTGTATTACTTGAAACTGATTAGAACAGCTGCGGGGCACAACATTATTAGCCAAGATGTAGCACACATTACAGGCTGACTATTCAGAATCTATGTGGAGTAATAAAACAATTATCTTCTCAACTTATTGTGTGTGAACTACACCCATGATTTACAACTATCCCACAAAATTCTGAGCCACCAACCAGCCATCCAAGCCCAGAATGAATTCCAATACACCTTAATCTACACCCTAAATTGCAGTGTTGATGTCAAGAATTTTGTGAAGTTGAGTGCGGTGCAATACAATGTTCTTTCTCAACCCTGCCCAGAATAGCAGTTTGACATTGACCTTACGAAAGTCAGGTTAGCTGTGCGTGTTTTCTACCTCCATTAATAGGTCAGAATGAGGCTATTCCCCCACGTTGGGTAATGCATAATGTCTGTGTCCACCTTAGTCGTCAGGCAGTGACAAACCATTGGAAAAGCGTATCACAATTATATCAGCTTGAAATGTTGTGACTGTCATACAAATAATCTGAGAGCCAACGACCATACAGCGCAGGTCACAAATCTTTGTTCTACGGTTCGGCAACTAATCACCGATCGGTCATTCACTGGTAGACGTGGGTTGGAAATCTGGGACAAATAGAAAATCATCACAACATTCTGAGATGTATTTTTCACATTATTTGCACAACAATTTTTCATAATTATGTCAAATTGTTGGAAATTGCAAAAATGGATGTAACACGACACGACTGGTGTTTTTACATTATATTCAAAAGCCATGTGTGAAGTCAGAAGTGTAGTCAGTTGTGAAGTTCACCAGGTACAAATTAGCCAGTCTGATGGCCATTTTTTCTGACCGGTCGTTTGCTGACTTGTTTCTGCCATGTTGGACAAAAGTTTGCATGCACAAGTTTTGAGCCATTGCTATAATTAAAGTTTTTTAAAAACCCTATTCAAAAATAATGATTCAAAACTTGTCTCACAAGGAAAGCCTTTATAGCTTATCACCTTTTTTGTGATGACAACTGTGTAGTTTTATAATAATTATTTTAATACAATGGCTTGTATGTCATATATGTACATTACCCAAATAATTTTATATTAACAAAACTTTCCCGGGCATGAAATTTGCAAAACAGCAAATTGGGACAATAAAACAACAGAGGAGATAAGCATTATAAAAGGAAGCTACTTAAGGGTATAATGTGGACTGAATACTCATCAACACCATGAGTCATATTTGGTAACATAAATAAGTTCAGTTCATCACATAAGAGTTTAGCGATAGGAGTGTCTAACTCTAGATATAGGTGGAGCTTCCCAACACAGGTATGTAGGGTGATATTGCAGGCTTTGTCGACCAGAACAACACAGCTATTGTTGAGGGCATACCTGCATCCATTCAAATTGTTTCAAAGCTGTGGTGTTGAAATTTAAGACAAGAACAAACAAGAATAAAGGAATAACCCTGAATGCCAGTATCGACATGCGTCAGTGATCAATAATTGTATCACTGTTATTCATATGGAGACATATTCAATACATGCCTAACACAAAGGTCAGAAACCTGCAGACCACCACTGGGAACCGTTGCCATGGCTACTGTGTCCGCGGTGACTTACCTATCTGATCGTATGTCATAGCTCTAGTGCCATTCAAGTGTCCCTGCAGCACAACTCTGCGGTTGGTTCCATCGTAATTCGACACCTCGATCGTCTGCTTCAGGGGATCACTCCAATACAACAACCTAATAAAGTATCATTAATATTGATATTAATATTTATAGATTTTTGATATAAGTGTGATTGGTGTTACACCTCTCTAACTCATAACACTGCACAATTGTCTAAAAGCAACTTAGAAAAAAACGAGGTTCAAATTTCATTGATAAGAGAACTTCACAGACCCGAGAGCAGCATTAAAAGTTACAAAAAATTGGTGAATGTAGGCATTGAAAAAACGCAGTAAGTTTAACACCTTTCCTGTTACTAAAACTATTGCATGCGTTCTTTCATTCCAAATAGGACTAGTTGTGCCCAGATATTTGGTGTGTCAAACAAATCACAATCACCCAGTTCTATAAGTACCAGCCATTAGAGGCCAACCCCCCCTCCCGGC
>NMRA01000357.1:350242-461351 GCA_002633005.1 Phoronis australis | reverse complement strand
CCCCCCCCCCCCACCCAACGAAGCTCTCGACCCACCACCCCCTGTTCTGCGACATTTGTAACGTTGACAGGTATCCGATTTGATTTGGTCGTGTTGTTGTTTTCTTCTGTTTTTGGCTTTCAAACTTGCCGAACCGACCCTCTTGATTGCAAAAAATACAGGGAAAAGCCAGCCGAGCTCACAGCCCGACTCTTTGCTCCTGCAAGTCAGCGCTTTTTATGTTCAGATTTACTCGAGCTTGTGTAGACTGGGTGGAAGGGGTTGTGGGCCATGGGGGTTGTGAGTCGTGGGACTAGAGCTTGTGGGTCGAGAGTGTCCTGGGTCGAGATGGTCGTGGGGGTCATGGGGTGGGGGTCATAGGGGTGGAGGGGGTTTTAGAACTATATTCCATTTCGATGTCATTTCGTTTTGCGTAGTTGCGAACAGACAACTAGCGACTTCCCCACAAAGTTAGTCAACAAACCATACATTGGTCATTTTTTATATGTACCGGGTGTTCAAAATGTGGCAGTATTTTACGGAAAGAAGTGACTTTTGGTTTCTGAGTGTTTAATCTGTAATTATAAATGAAAGGTTTAGGGCCTACTAACAGGTGTGTTTACGTAAAATTCGAAACATTACTTTTATTTGCTTAGCTAAGGGTGTGTGTGTGTGTGTGTGTGTGTTTGTATTTCTATAAATTATTACGGGTTTCAATTGTTTCTATAATAATTCATTTGCGCAATGTTTACCTGTTGCCCAAATCTTTTTTATAAATGATATTTCTGGGCAGTGAATTTTATTGATAATATTTACCTTTACCAGTCAAATTAATCTGAAAATAATGAAAGTTTACCTTGTAAAATATCTAGGTCAATTCTTCATCTTGCTGACAGTGTACATGCTACTAACCAATTATTCCGCTCTTGACGGAATATCCCACTTTTTCAATTTTTCCAGCCACTCCGCAAGACTACCAAAATGTTATACGTTTTAATTTCCCATGCTACACTATTTTTTCGTTCGACTGAAATGAAAAAATAGGACGTCCATATTCTAATATCTCCGTTTTTATCGGGTAGACATCTTTTGAATTATTGAAATTATTTCCCTGCTGGTTTAACTTCTCATTGATTTAACCTCTCTGGCCCATTCCGTTTTTATGCTACTAAAACACCCTATTGTTTTTCGCATTTTAGAAACAAAAATATCGTTTAAACGTGTCAGGTATGCGAAATGATGATAATTTAGGAATTAAATTATGAGTCTTTAGCTTCTGCTGTAATTATACACCACTGGGCTTCTAACGAAAAACGGGCTGCGTACAAATGGTCAAATGGTACAAGTTTGATGAGAAATGAGCCGGTATGAAGGCCGTCAGACGGGTAAGTCACAATCAAGATCCATATACTTACAAAAGCTGGGTTCTATTGTGCATATATTGACTTTTCAAAAGCTTTTGATCGAGTACCACATATTTTACTCTTTCATAGACTTGTGCAAATTAATGTTCATGGTAATATGTTATCAATTCTGCGATATGTGTATAGCAAGTTGAGATCATGAGTTAAAGCACCTGATTGTTTAACAGACTTATTTACATGTTATTGCACTATTGGTACTCGTCAAGCCTGTGTGATAAGCCCTCTGCTATTTGTTCTGCATCTCAATGAATTTTTAGAGAAACTCGATTCACCTATCGACTTTAAAAGCATCTACTTTAGATGAGCATGCTACAAATATCATGCAAGCGCCCAGGGGGCCTCGGGGGGCGAAGTGGGCAAAAAGGTCAGCCCCAGAGAAACGGAAAGTCCGAGAAAACGAGATGAAAGACCACTAACGCACAATTCACACAGCTCCGGTCGTGGTACTTTTTAGTCGCCTTACTATTTTGTTAGTAAAAAGTCCACATTGCCAGGAATTTGAGCCCCCATATCGAAGGCTGGTTGCGCGCATGAATATTAATTCATTATTATATGCAGATGGCATGGTTTTGTACACACTAACAGCATCTAACTTAACGATTATTGTGATTCATGAATTACGGCTGTGAATTAAAAAAAACAACAAAATAATTGTATTTAGAAATGAAGACCACTTAAGACATTATGAGAAATGTTTTTTAACAAACAGCAACTTGATATCGTTATAAATATCTTGGTGTTTTTATCACACCTAAATTGTCATGGTCAAAAGCGACAAAAACTCTCTCGTCAAGCAAGTAAAGCTGCATCATATGTTTTGAAACTACAGCGCAGATGACGCGATGTGCCCCCATCACTCGCCTTTCAGTTATCTGATAAACTGGTGTTCCCAACATTATGTTATGGTGCCGAGATTTGGGGTTTTAAAGGATACGAGTGTTTAGAAAAAACTCATTTAAATTTTGTAAATCGACACTGGGACTTGGCGGTTCTTGCTCTTACGCTGCAGTATTGGGTGAATGTGGCAGTCATCCTCTGTTTGCAAGATACTTTGTTAGCTGAATATGCCACAGGAACGTTATCTAAGAGTCGTTTATAGCATGTCGTACAGACTAGATGAAAATGGTAGACATATGTATAATATTGGGCAAGCTCAGTCAGCAATGGTGCTATTCGGAAAATCTACAATAACTAGAGGGCGTGCGTGTACTAGTGGTGATAGATTAACAGCCTCGATTTCGCGAGCCCTTTAAATACACGCTAAAAATGGCTTGCAGCCGTGCCAACTAAATCTGAGATTGCGTAAAAAGAGTGTTTCTATGAGAGGAAGTAAGCACGACCTCATACAAAGGTAAGGTTTGTGATTATTCTAACGATTATTGCATGATTATTCTACCGATGCCTGTTAACTGAGGCACTCGCCGATGTCGACTCCGCGGCAGTCAGTCGCCAGCCAGAGTCTGGTTAATCTTTGTATGTTGTGATATGTGATACGATACTTGACGTAGCAATCGGGATCTTTTCGTACATCAAAGCATTATTATTGTTTGGAATGATTTCTAAAAGTTTATCAGTGACAGTTACATCAATCAATGCTGAATGTTTATGCTGTCAACTCGATACAGGTTAATGAGTTAAGATTACAATCCAATCCCAATGGCAAAGGGTACGTGAGTGATAAATATCCATTGCATTAGACTATTTGTTTACTCCCTATCATATGTCTTCTGGAAATCTATTACACGTTGAAATGGAAATCTATCACGTCAGTTTTCACGTAACCTTTGGTTTTTAGGTTTGAAGGCTTGTACCGTGCAGAGGAGATATGCATCGCTTCTGCACCGTCCCTGAATGGACAAAAATTGGTTTTTAGCATTTGACTGCAGCTAACCAACAAGATCTTCCCATCCAGTGCAGATCTGTTGTCAAAGCCTACTTTCAATATTGGAGACAACGAACAAAGCCTTTGAAAAGGAACAGCTATTTTTAAAGTCATTTTGTTAAATTACTTATTCAGGTCCCGAGGGAGGATTGGCATGGGGGGTTGTAATATTTGGTACAACTGAATGTGTGGAAATAACAGGTAATACATGTTTGGGGAAAAGAGCATGGTGAGGTAATTCTTAACCTTCACGAAGTCCCTTCAAGTTGATTTCATGAAACTGTTTTGCTACTTGTATCAATTGTAAAACCACGAAAATATATTACATTTTCCGAATTCACAGTGACTGAATAGTCTTAACTCATGCCTTGAAATGTTGCAAGTCGTTATAAATTCAAATGACTGCCATTTTTGTGAAAATTGCATTTTTGATGGTGCCTTACGATTTGTAATTACTCTTAAACAACAGAAAGATTATCCATCATTTTTAAATGACCCAAGTCTTCATATCTTCTATTAGAAGAAAAACGGTTCCCTCAACCTTAGGCTAGAAGTATGCTTGACAGACCCATGAACCTGTAATCTGAGTTTAAAATTGCTGAAAGTATCAAAATTAAAAAGGCTTGAAAATGGGTAACAAAGGTTTGAAGTTGTCTCAAAAAACTTGTATATTTTACAGACAAGTGATGCGTTTAAAGAATTGTTATGGCTAGGGATAAAAAATAAAGACACAGTTTTATGCAATACTCATTATATACACCCTTGGTTTCTGAAAATAGTAATTATTTACTTTTATGTGAAACTGTAGACCAATCACCATATATTTTTGAAAAACAGGGATAACATTTTTGATCCAATCTGGAGTACTTAATTATTCATATTTCAATATTTGTTCCAGGTTCAGTGACATTTTAAGGCCACTTCAAGCTGTATCATAGACAAGCTTTGTTACTCCGTTCTCTTCCCACAGCACTTCCACACACCAGCAGTGCTGCATGGCACAATGTGCAAGTCAGTGGCCCTGGAGAAATGTGAATCGCAGTACTAAGTTACCATAAGACAATGTGCCAGTGGAGTGTCTGTGTATCCAGACGAACTATATCTGACTGCTACACAAATAAGCCTTGTTGGTGAGGATGCCCTTTCATAGGCAATGAGTCATGTGTGGACAATAGCTTATTTCCTTTCCTGGAAGAAACATGAGGGACTGAAGCTAAAGAAGACCTAGTCACACTCTGGTCTAGTTCAGAGTCTGATTTTGGGCTCAAAACGATTCAAGTGATATGCTGCTGTGTTTACCTTCAAGGGTCTAATTGTGGATGTTATTGAGGCTGAATGAGGTTACATGAAAGAAAGCCACGTGTTGAAACTGGACCTTTTTTACAAGCGCTTCTATAGGCCATTGAAACTAGAACCCAGTGAAATGAAAGCCAAAAGCTGAGTGACATTAAATTTTCCTTTCAGAAGAAAGGCTTTATACTATTGGTAAAAACTTTTCAATTTGGTACAGATTATGGGGAAATGACATTCAGTGACTGCATCGATTGTCTTATTGTATGTTTTCAATTGTAGCTAGCTGGATAAGAATCTGCTATGCACAAGATTCGAGAATAAACAATTATCAGTGTATTTAAAAACAAATGGCAAACTGAAAAAGCACAGAAAGAAACAACATTGCGAGGGAGTCCATAATCAGGCATATCAGGTGCTGAATTACTGAATTACGTTCAATTCTCTCAGGTTATTGCTGAAGGATTGCTTTTCACTTTGTCCAACGGTGAAATAGATGGTCAGGCGGTTGGTTTCAGTTGTTTTTTCTTGCCTGTAACAGAATAGAAATATTAGCAAATTGTAAAAGAAAAGACAAGACAAAACTACTTTTGTAAGGCAGAACATACTTGACATTTCATCTTCATGTTTATGTGTAGAAACTAATAACCTTTGTACCCAAGTCTTATTTAATATCTGAATTAAAATATGTGAAACAGGCTAAAAGTGATTTAACAATGTGTATTTTTCATGACACTTAAGATGTGCTTCTGATCTCAACAAGTAAAATTCATTCTAGGTGACAACTGAGCTGGTGGTCCTGGGGGTGGGGTCCACGATAAAATAAGGAAACTCACTCATCTAGAGAACTTTATTGGAAACAGCATAGTTTTGAAGAGAAACTGCTGTGAAAAAGTCACTCTTGACTTCTGTGCATCACGTACCATACACCTCTCATTTTGGGAGCAGTCCCATCCAGGACAATATGAATATGTGCTGCTAGCCTGCGGCATCGATCGGGTGAATTTCCAAAAAGAAACACTTAGTTCCACTCAATAAAACTGTTATTCAGTGGGGTAACTGGTGGGGATAACATCACCGAACGATGTTGATAGAAACTGATGGCTAAAAACTTACCAAGTAATGTTGTGTAGTCTCCGAATGGAACTGCTTAGTCATAGCGCACACACGGGGCTTCAGCATCCACACACTTTTTGTCAGTTAGTTGACCCTGTTGACCGCAATTGTCCACGAATATAGTAACCTTAGGTCTTTTGGGAATTTGTGGTCACCTGTCGAAGACTTGCACCAGGGAAATTGGCTGTAAATAGGCTTAGCGCGACGACATATTCTGATAAAAATTACATCATTTACCAGTTGTTTACATGCAGACAGCCACGCATGCGCAATTCAATCACCACTAGTACAGCAGCGACACCGCGAGGAGAATTCTCCGAATAGCCCCATTGACTGTCAATGTATGGTTCCTTGATGTTTAGGTAAACCAAGGAGTCGCGTGTTAAGAGTAGTTTGTAAATACATGCACATGTACCTTGCTGTTACAGTACTTGTTGTTTTGTCCATGTGTTACTGTATGTCCTGTGTTTGTTACTTGTTCACATGGTCAAGTTGTTAATAGATTTTTATTACGTAGTAAATTGTTCAGTGAACACAAGTCTTTCTAGTTTTATTGTATATTCGGCCATGCAGGTTTCAGTTTCGTCTCTTAAGTTTCAATAACTTAATATTTTTCATTAGTTTTGTGTTGTGCTACTAACTCACTTGTAGCATTTGTCAGGTGGAGGAGAATAAGGTTTAAATATTCTTTCGTCTAATGTTTTTGGTCATTCTCACTTCTCAATATTTCCTTGTGTAATGACTGCTATTTAGGGATGGGGGAATGTTTTAAATGTAGGATTGCGTGCTCTAGGCTTTCCTATTGTCTCCTATGTTCGTGTTGGTCCGTTAGTGGCCGCATGTTTTCAGTATTGGTGTTGTCACACGACTGGGGCATTTTGGGATGTCTCCCTCCCTCCCTCTTTCTCTCTTCCTCTGGTCTTGCTACGGACAGGACGTCCGCGTTTGGTGCTCTAGACAGTGTGTGTTCAAGTCTTTGATTCTGAGTAAAGGTGAGGCTGCAAGAGACGCTGCAAATATTACGATAGGAATCTAAAGGGACTCACACCTTCCATCTGGATGGTGGTACACACAACAAGGGTAAATCACGCCAAGGTCGAACAGTCGTTCTCTTCCGTGCACAGTTGAATGGTGGTAAACTGCATTGTGTGATTTGACCTACAGGTTTATTTCTTGTTCCCCTACCCCATATCACGATGTCAAAAGTCAACTTATCGCGCATTTTTCATTTTCGCATTTTTAAAGTAACTAGTGATGCAATTACCCAATAATTTGAATAAAATACACCCAAGTAACTTTACATTGAAAAATTTTATTACAATGTTAAATACTTGCACCTTGCAAATTGCACTTTAAAACCTCCATTATCGTTGACGCAGACGTTGCCATAAATACGCAGTTGCAATAATTATGGATACTTTTTTAGAAAACATGACCTGGTCGAGATTTTCATGTACGGTGCATGTATTGTAATACCAGTTGATTTCAAAATTATTTCACATGGACGACAAGTATAGTCATTTAAGTCAGACTGACTTATTCAGGATCTCCACCCGAATATTCTCCGTTACTTAATTTTTCAAAATACATTTTGGTCAGTTACTAAGTAAAGCCAAAGCAAAGATTTTGTTTTTTATTTTTGAAAACCGAGTGGGTGCTTTAGTACATCTTTAGTTCTTCACTTATTCGAAAAAATCAACCTGAGTCCAGCAAAATGATGCGGAATTATTTATTTGCTTACTGTTTACTCATTGCGTAGCAAAACGTGGCGTTCCAAACCTTGCCTACACTTGCTTTCTGCCTTTGCAGGTTTTCAAACAAAACACAAGACATTGGCTGATACTGATGAGGCGAAGCTTTTTTGTTATTTTTCTACTCGGCAAGCGCAGGTCTCAAAATATGTCGAGATACAGACGCGGACCAACTGTGCTTTTTAGCCAAAAAATGGCTGTACAATCCTTCAATAAGGGATGAATCATAGAAGCTCTCATTTTTTTGCTTAATTTGAAGTTAATAACGATTCTGTTTAGCAATGTTTTCTTTTTGGAGTCGCTGTATTTTTTAACACAACCTAACAAATCACACGTATTGTTACTTTTTTGGCATCCAACCCCTTGTGAGGTACATGTACTCAAACACGAGGCAGTTTGGCTTGGCCACGGCTAAGCTTCATGTATATTCTGGTTTGTATGCGCATTTTAATAATTCAAATTGTCTCTAGTTTCTGTCATTTTCAATAATATTCCGAGACAAAAATTCATTTAATTGCTTATTACTGATTTCAGCTGCTCTTTTTTGACAACCCTAATCATGGGTGGCGCACCATAGGGGTCTGGGGAACCTTTAGCCCCCCACTTATTACAGTGTTGCGACGCCCATGCTCATGAAATTTTGAAATACGTATACAAATCAAATCGTAGCTTCGTACGGTCAAAATGATCATCAGACTACAGCTATAGAGATGCTGTTTGGGAGACAAGACACTTGCTTGTCTGGTCGGAGTCGGTTAGTTTAAATACAGTAGTTTCTTACACCTGTCGGTAAACAGCATGTGAGCTAATGTTCTCTTGTTAGAAGTTATTTAAGGGGTGAAGGCCATTTTCGTGTCCTGTGAAATCACTTTTTGGCGCGCATGAACCTACCGTTTTTTTAAATTCCAAGCCTTTCAGATGTTGACGTGTAAGGGTTTTACATCTTAGCGCGATACTCTAAGCCTGCAGGTACATGTACACCTGTACGTCTTTTGAATAACACATCATTTGCTCTTTAGATGTGTATAGGGTGTCTATTGCCTACACGGTAGTTTGCAATGCTCCGGATATAAAGTTTATCAGTCTGTGGATGTGATGTGCTTTACACGCTGTTATCTGTTTTTTGTTTATATATGCCAGAAGTGCAACTGGCAACTGGGAAAAAATGGCAAAAAATTAACGCGTGATATGTCGAGAAGGGAGCAACTTTGAATGGAATCTTGTGGCGATTGAGAGTGTACAGATGCATTACGTTGAGCTCAAACTATCCCCAACCCCATACATTATAAGTTCCTATGCCTTAGGAACCGGAGAAACTGGTGTGCAAGAGATTTTACATACCGAAGATATCAGTAGAGCATGACAAGGGAATTTTTAGGCATTACGAAGAAAGATAAAACAGTATGTTATTAAGATTATAAGTTTTAATCAACAAGTCACGTGTTTTAATAATCAAACATAAATAAGTTCCAAAGGTTTAAGTGCGTGTTATCTCGTTTTTCCTCATTTGATACTGTTTACAGGGTTCCACACGACGAGCTGCAGGTCGCAAATGGGACGTGAAATTTGGAAATGCTAGCTGAGATTTTTGCCAGCTCGTATCAAATCGCAGAATGCGAAAATATTTATAAACCCCCTTTTTACCGTAGTTGTTGAGTACGTAAACATCATAAGTGTCATGTCTTTTGTGAAATTTTCACTGAACTGCTCCAATGCATTGGCAAGGGCGATGTTTAACGGATTTTTTCGAGAGGATAATTTTCAAATGTCGAGTTACGTTGCAAAGTTTAGACAGCGAACACTAAAAATCGAGAGCTTTTGCACTGAGAGTTACATTGTAGTTTGGATATTTAACGACTTTGATATCGGTCTTATAGCAGGTCAGTCCTACCGGATACTTTTTCAACGAGTTTTTCTCCTTTTTCGCGTTGCTAACTTAACTACTCGAACGCACGTGTCGGTTAGAGAGCACCGATTAATCTTTCACGTAGGCAACTAGCCTTGCGCTCTAGAGCCTTTCATGAAGAACAGCAACGCCGCCTGTATGTAAGAGCTCAACTTTGCGACATGAAATTTGTGATTATATTACGCTGCATGGAAGAGCATAATTTAAACACTTTCTCGATGATCTAAATAATTCAAATTTGGTGCGTAAAAATGGCATAAAGTTTTGCCACCCGGCATTTATTAATGCGAGCTTGATTTGAAAATGCGACCTGGGATTTTGGCTAGGTCGCAAAGTGTGACCTGGCGATTTTGAGAACGTCGAGCCCTGGTTTCCGGTGTAGTGTCACATACTTGGATTTTAGGCATGTTAGGTCTGCATGGCAATGGTGTGTTAGCGAGTTAGTCTGGAATTGTTAGGTTTTGGTTACAGTGAACGCGAAGAGTCCCAACACGCCACGTACATGTACATGTAAGGCCTCCTACATATAAAGACACGTGTGCCCTCACCGTTCGGTACATGCATGTGGCTAATTAGGTTATGAGAAAGGCTACATCGAGCAAAAAGAAATAGATGTGGATTTAGAAATTTCTAAAAATTCCTCCTCAGTCCATAGATATTTATTTCAATGCACTAACACTCGGTTTTCCATAAGCCATGCACGCCTCTAATCAATTGAAGTGTATAGTAGGCTTATTGAATAAGCAATCGGCATTCATGTTATAAAGACGACATACAATTTACAGTTCGCCGCGAGTCCGTGCGGACTCCCAAATTGAAATAAAAAGGTCAGAGGTCTAATCTTTTTAGTGGAAAACAAACTCGAAATTATTTTTGACATTGTCTATTCTACTTACGTACCAACTCAAGATAAGTGTCTGTTATTCTGCAATCAAGCCTCGAATACATCACGGCTTGCGGGGATAACTTCATAATCATAATTTGTTCATGGTGACCGCAGCATTAAGCTTAAATGTTCGAGTCTGAACAATCCAATTTATCGAGTTTTTACTCGAGCAGCACGAGAATAGGGATTCTTAAGTCCAAAGTTGGACCGGAAACTCATATGCACAAACCATAATCTACTCAATCCCAGATAGTCACTTATCATGAGTTATGAAATAGAACAGAAAGTTAAAAAATGATGTCAAGTTCAATTTAGAGTACAAATATTACGCCTGCGCCCCTGGAGTGTAGCGTTCCCCCAAGAAAAATCTTTTTCTCAATTGGGAAATAATAGTTTCAAAGAGAAAATTAAAAAAGCCAGTGGCTATATGCGTGGGGTGTCGTTTATTCCTGGTGTACATTAAATTTCACGATCTAGCGAGACGAGTAAACAACTTACTTAGAAGCATCATTAAAAATGACAATTTCCGCAATCACAAATTTTGCTTATAGCGCGTATGACTGAGCTTGTTCAAGCCATACAATTGTGACTAGAAAGTACACACATCAGGTTACAATGCATGCGTTAGCGTCACCTTGACAATGCTGTAGGCTGGTTCACACTGAATTGAGTCATGCACATCATAAATGATTACAGTTTATAGTTTCCGCGCAAATTTATCCAATGTTTGCAGCTCGAAGAAGCCAAATCCTTAATGTGGCCCTTCTTTAGCCTCCGAGGGCATCATTGTTTCTGAAATTAAGATGGAACTAGTGATTAGGAATATGATTTTAATAGTTACAATTTTGTAATTTCACAGAATAATGATAATCCTCTACCGTCTCTCCGGTCATGCCAATTTATTGCTTTTTACAACGCAGAGCAGCAACAGCAGTGAACAAGTATACTCGGGAAATCGATTTTTTAATTTTTTAAACTTTATTAAAGATCTCATCGCACACAGTTCTGAATTATTTTGCTTTGATCGGATTAATCACACTAATTATTTTTCTTTCACTTACGCTTTTTCTCCATAACGCATTTTACTTCCAGTTTCTTCTTTTCCGCTTCTGGAAGTTGAGTGCCTTCGACTGGCGCGCCACTGCTCGGGTCTGCACAAAAGCACGCCCCCTCCTTACACTGAACCTGATGATAATTTCCTACATTGTCGCAGTGTACGGTTGGATGGTCATTACCAGCCGTCATTTGTGAGTAGTGTTCCCTGGCACAACCTGTTGCAGAAAACACGACAAGAGTGATGGATTGAATACAAAGCATTGCGAAAGTCGAGTAAAGCTTTTCCGCGAAAGTTTAAGTAACACTGACACGAAATATTAAAGTTGTAAACGCAGTTTATGCAAAATGGTCGGCATGTCTTGGCTTTCTGCACGTGTGCAAAGCGGGAGATTTTGCAAAAAGAAAATCGTGCACAACATTCACTTGTAACATACATGTGCGCTATATGCCAGCCGTTCATGAGTGGCAGCCCAGATAAGCTTCTAAACTTTTTCATTTTACAATACATAAAGCAGTGGCCATACCACATGTGAGATGGTCAGAGCTCCGCCTATCGACTCCAAGGAAGTTCTCGATCTCTTTGCCATCTGGACTCACACAGAAGCACCTGAATATACACGACGTGTAATACAGTATGAGCATACAATCTGAGAATACAGCAAATTCTTCATGGTGATATGAAGTGTCAATGACTGAGAGAAAGCTGCCCTACAAACTTATTTCCAGATCTGTCGCAACGAATATGTAGGTCTCCTACACTGTACACGAAAACCACAAATTGTGCCATGTCCAAAATAAGGCCCTTCGTGGTAGCCAGGCAACGTTGGCACTTCCGTTTCTATCACTCTGAACTATATAACCAAACCAAAATAAACCATTAGTCAGCCGAAGCAATTGTGACGCGATCCCTTTTGTCTTCGTTATGTCATCTAAGTGAAGCAGTTTATGCCAATTTGAGATAAATGCTTTACCAGATACTTTATACATGTTTATCTTTCCATTGTTACGTCGTGAAATTTAAATAATCTGTTTCGCCAACCCCACTCTCCTTTCAAACACAATAAAGGAGCTTTGCGGACGCGTGGTCACATTTGTCGAACATGAACCGGCTGAAGATTCTTACCTAGAACCTCTACACTGCTTGGCACTGTAACTACCGTCCTGTTCACAGACAGGGACGTTCTGGTCCAGCGCATCAGTGTCAGATTCAGAGCCCTTCTGGATTCTCTCTTTTATCCTGTCTCGTCGCGTCGTGCACGTCTCCATTGTAGAGTCGTCTCCTGAATTCTCTGAAAGTGTAGAATTCTCACAAATTTGGCAAGTCGGCATGCGTTACTATATCGCTTGACGCCAGTTCATGAACACTATAACGAACACTTCGAACCACTGAAATAATTTATTTTTATGCGCCCACATATTTATATGTGGTTGCATGTTTCCGCCATCTCTGTCTGGGCGTCCGTCGTCCGGCGTCCGTGGTCCGGCGTCCGCAGCTGTATCTCCTAAACCCCTCACAGGGTGTTGATGAGATTTGGCAGATGTGTTCCTGTGAAGCTGACGACTGACGACGACGGATTTCGGACCTCTCGGACAATCGGTGTAGCCCGCAGGGGCAATTTTAACTTTTTACGCTTACCTCTGTATCTTCGGATGTCCTCAACGGATTTTCATAAATTTTGGCAGATAGGTATCTATTAGTGAGATGATTCCATCCTCCCGTTTTCTGACGGATTCGAGGTACTTTGCGTCACGTAGTGGCAATTTTTGCTGTTTTCGAGTCTGTTTTTGGCGTTTATCGTTATATCAAGCAAACCGCTCTAGGGATGATTTGAAAATGGGCATATATGTTCTTAAGGTGAAGAGGGCGACTGAGGTGATTTTCCGTCGACTTCGACAACTGTGTTGGCTCCTAGTGGCAGTTTTGTTTGTTTTTGAGCCCATGGCTTTATCTCCTAAACCCCTCACAAGATCGTAATGAGATTTGGCAGATGTGTTCCCATGAAGGTGGCAATTGATGACAACAAACCTCTCCGACAACTGGTGTGTCCCTTAGTGGCAATTTTAATTTTTACGCTTACCTCTGTAGATTTGGAGGTCCTCAACGGATTTTCATAAAACTTGGCAGTTACACATCTATTAGCGAGATGATGCCATCCTCCCGTTTTCGGACGTATTCGGGGTACTTTACGCCACCTAGTGGCCATTTTTACTGTTTTCGCTCTAGGGATGATTTGAAAATTGGCATATATGTTCTTACTGTGAAGAGGGCGGCTGACGATGCTTTTCCGATGACTTGGAATACTTTGGCGCCTCCTGGTGGCAGTTTTGTTTGTATCTCCTAAATGCTCTATAGAATCTTTATTGAATTTTGCTAATGTATTTATATGTAGTTGACAACAGAGGATGGCGACTTTCGGACAGATCGGGCTACCCGTGTGCCCCATAGTAGCAATTTAATTTTTTACGTTTACCTCTCTATCTTAAAGGGTCGCCAATAGATTTTGATAAAATTTGGCAGTTAGGCATCTATTAATGAGGTGACGCTATCATCCGGTTTTCGGTAAAATTCGGGGCATTTTGCGCCATGTTGTGGCCATTTTTACTGTTCTGGAGTCTTGTTATTTGCCGTCTGCCCCTCTGTCAATCAAACTACTCGAAGGATGGTTGTGGAAAGAGACATTTATGTTCCTAATGGCAAGAGGAAGTCTGTCGATTATTTTCCTGCTTTATCTACTTTGGTGCCTCTTGGTGACAATTTCATTTTTTCATTTTCCTCTGTTTCCTCAAAAGTTCCTTGACGGATTTTCATGAAAATTGATTAATAGCTTTGATGACACATACAAGTTCTTGAATGGATTCGACATATTTTGCGCCCTCCAGTTGCCATTTTTATGTTCCAAATAAACACCTCTAGAAGCACAGCGTTAGCGGTGCATTCGTGGGTGCATTTCAACGCTCCGTGTTGCTCTTGTTTAATATGGTGAGGTAGCGTTTTAGTTACACTGTAACTAGTGTTAGGTTGCGCTAATTCTGATGAAACCGTTTTTATGCAAAACACAGGGTTAGTCCGAAAGGTGCAGAAGTGGTTTTGTTCTCTTCTTTTCGGAAAATCGATTGGTGTGATATTTTAATAGTAAAAAGACCCACGCGGTATTCGATATTTTTAAATTATTAATTGACAAATCATGGAGTTGCAAACCTAGCTGATCCCTGTTTTCGTGATTTTTTGCATATTTTCAGACAAAAAACAAGACTTTATCAGAAATTGATGAATTGGAGGATTTTAGTCCGTAAGCGCAGGTATCCAAATAAGTGGGGAGGAAGAACCAGAATAAGAACCAATTTTGCTAAGTTCTATTTTAAATTCCTACCTGTCAGTCTATGAACGCTACCACTGCCCACATCACCGCTACCGACGCCACTTCCTTCAACAGATGCGCTACTGTCCAGCTCGCCACTGCTGACGTCACCACTACTAAAGCTGGGTCCGGTTTCACCGCTGCCATCACCGCTGCTTGCTGACTCACCGCTCCCTGTGATTTAGAATGATGCACTTTCTGTAATTCTGGTGCTGTATGCAGACATAATGATGGTGATGATACGGTGGACTGTACAGGAAATTTTAAATTTTTTTAGAACTTTCCACCCAGGGGTACGTTAATTCCAATACATTCCAAAAGTTCTCGTTATGCCTTGTCAGAGGTGACAAGGTTAATGTTTGAGTTCAAACTTAAAAGCTAACTATATTAATTGATCGTAGCACAGGTCCAGGGACCTTCACCTGGCTCACCTTCCTTAGGAATGTGTTGGTATTTAGTTAAACAAAACATTGATATGATGTCCACCCATGACTCGTTCATCAACTGAAGCTCTTTTGCCGACAGTTTCGGGTGCCTATGAAGGAAGTAGGCGTCCGAATTCCCATGGCTACCAAGTCTATCATGAGAGCTTATGAGGCTTTCGTAGATCAATGTCAGGTTACTGGTAGTCCACACGACGCGGAAATGAGCTGGAAATAGTGAAAATATAATTTAACAAACGTGTACCTTCAAAGGGACATTATGGGCAAGAAAAATACATTTCTGAGATATCACTCAGCGAGGAATCGAACAAGGTATCCACATGGTGGCAGACTATAGCTCTGCAGGCAGATCTTAGCCCCAATCCAAACATGAACTGTAAATGCCGCCAAAGGCATGTTTTATCATGTTTAACAAACAGTAAAAGTGTGTTCAGTTGGTAAAAACTCCGGGCTTGATTTCAACGAATACATGTAGGTGGCGAGAATGTGAGATTTGTAGTATAATCACGAAACACAATGTTGTTGAGTTATAGTTCTGCTCAATGCTCATAACCTCAAGAAGTCTATCCTTGCCAACAATGATCACAAAGATGCGTTTTCACCCGAAGAAGCGACAGTGTTCCTGTAAGAGGTAATAAACGGATTGTTTTACGGAGCGAGTCCTAATATGGTACAAACCCAGCAGCCATTGCACATAATGTCGCTTGTACTTCGTAATGTTACTTACTTGTATGCAAGGCGTCTGAGTACTTGAAAACTGCTTGTGACTGCTCAGTTAAATTGCCTTTCACATAACTGCAAATAATTTTCAATTAGTAGTTTAAGAAGCACACTGGTCTGCATTTTTGAAAATCGAATATGTGCAGGATATATTCGTTGTTCGCTCTTTTCAAAAAACGAACACATACCCGAGAGGAGAGCACGTGACTTTTTCATTCATCATTCTGCAAATCATGGCGTTTCAAACCTTGCTGACGTGTCGGTTGTTAAATTAATTCCGGCCAGATTTTATTATTTTGTCCGCTAGCGCAAGACTCAAAATGCGTCGGACTGAAGATTCGAACATTAATCGCATGGTAGGGTTACAACTGCCTGATGGACACGAAACTTAGAGTACTAGCTACCAGTTGGACTCCGTGAGTTTTAACATGTATGCATGGTAACAATTGATTGTTACCAAGGTAAGGGTGACAGTATGCCGGAGTCAGGGACTGAGGAGTGCTACAGGGAAAATGGTTTAGGGTATAAATTGGGCCTTGACCATGTGAAAGCCGACTGTGTGAGTGTGCTGGGCTGCGTTCGGATTTCTTGCAAGAAAATGGATATCACGCAAGACTGCTCAAAATCACGCGAGTGAGATAAGGGCTGAGCGAGTATATGGCTGTCAAAATGTTCATAGCTAAAATGATGTTTTGGAGAGGTTGTAATGTTGAGTTATGGGAACACATTCAAATCTTCGTTTCTGGTCACGTGTGAACAACCAATGCATAAAACTAATATTACAAATGTGCACCAATCTAAATGAATTCACATTTTGCTCGCATCCCAAATCCGAGGACGTACAGTGTACACCACAAACAGAAATATTGAAACGTACTTGTAAATTCACGTGATCATTTACTAAAACTATCTTGGTTAACTTTGGGATTCGATCAGCAAAATACTTACTGTCCCTGATCAAAAGGTCCACCGTGAAATTCAATGCCAACGCCTTGCTCTGTTTCTTTGATGACGAGGTAATCTGCGCGCCATTTCCCTACATGCACGCGCGTTTCTTGTTCAATGTACCACTTCCCTACGAACTAGAACATTCAAAAACTCATTTGCTTTATTTAAATCTTCCCATATAAGCTGTTTGTGAAATAGCGTACGCACAATTCTTCTAGCAGAGCCCATTAGCTTTAAGTGAGACGTGCAAAATCTTGATTTAAAGCTTAAGGAAAAATGAAGAAGCGGATTATATGTGCAACCCTACGCCATCCTTTAAATGTTTTTGGGTTTCCTTTGCCCTAAATGTAAATGTATGCAAAAGCAAAAGCAGTTGCAAAAGCAAATGCAAATGCAAATGCACCTTACTCACCCATGAGCTGGGGTTCGCAAGATATAATTCTTTTTTATTATTTGTTGTTGACGACATGTCTTCTTCGTTTTTAAAATTAACGTAACATCTAAATTTATTAAGTTGCAAATTAAAAATTCTGGGTCGTGCACACACATTAATTTTACGTTCTGTCGCGCGAAAGGAAAGTTAACAATTTATATTTCAAACAAGGCTGTCATAGACAGCGATTTCTGTCGCCGAAAGTCTTGTACAAGAAGATTTCTTACACAGATATGGGTGAAATAAAAAAACCAACTTTCTTCACTTATTTAGGCACCGCAATAAAAAGTTTAGTGTGATCAAACCAAAAAAAATAGTCGTACGTAGTTCAGTAATAATGGGAAGACTCCCATACTATTAATGTCCAATGATTGTTTCACGTTTTCTTGTCTGGGTGTCACTGCACAAAAACTGAGTGATCCCTATTTGGAAATCTGTGTTGGATACATGTATATTTAGTGTTGTTTAGAAGTTCAAATTTAGAATTAATGTCAGACATATAAGAATTTCAATAATCGTAAACAAAATCAACAGTCTAAGCCTGTTGTGTGCTGATTTCACAAAAAAACAACAAAGTTCTTGCCGGACAATTGCGCACATATTCTGCAAAGTTGATCAAGATGTGTGACTTATTGTTTTCACAGTCATTCCTTGGAAATGGGGCTGAGATCAAAATGTTTTACACTCAAATATCGACGAATAGAAGAATGTTTCTAGTGGTCGGAGAGCAAAAAATAGTTGATTCTTGTCCTTGCTATTTTTAAAAATCGAGGCGGTGGAATATTTAGGCGCCCTTTTTCAAACACGAAAATCCAACTGAGACCAACAAAGATGATGCGGGTTCTGCTTTCTTGACTCATCGCTTAGCAAATTCTTGATTTTTCAAACATTGCGTATCCTTCCTTAAATACGTTTTTGCAGCTTTATGAACAAAAAACAAACAAATCTGAGGCGGACGGGCGTTTTTTATTTTTAGTTGGTGAGCGCAGGTGTCACCATTAGTCGGGAGAGAGACCATAACCAATAATGATTTTTGGGATCTAATAGTCTTATGTCCAACATGGGCGGCCGGGAAATGAATACACTACGTCTTACCTTGTGAATGTCAAAGTTTGGGGCCACTCGCTGATTAACAACACATTTTTCTGAAAGTGAACCATACATGGTATATATAGCAAGGAGTTGAGTTATCCGTATCACGTGTCACAGTCAACACGCGCAGTACTTGGCATCTGGTGACGCCTACTTCAAACAATATATTATTCAAAAGAACTGAGCACGAAGCAAAGTTACGCCTCTTCTGGAGAGTTTGCCGTTGTCAATCTCCTCAACCCTAATGCTATGAGGTTCTAGATGACTATCCCCACGTAACAAGGCGTAAGCAATGATGTATCGCTCTGTCATTTCTCCCAATTTAACAACATTGAGGCACCTGGAACACCTCGGGTAATCTTGTGGTAAACAGATCCCGGTTTATCGATTGATCAGGGCTACAAGTACAGCTTAGGGACCTGCACAGGATAGGGAAACTGTCTCATAGTCCTAGCGACTCTTCGGTGTTGAAATGTAAAAACTTGTGGCCGACCAGTCGACCTGGTCTGACGATTACGGTAGGTCGATTTTTTAATGTGGCTTCTTACATTACGAGATTTGTGTAGCGGAGTATAAAAACGTTTTTATACCACAATACCAGCCTCGAATGGCCAATACAACAGTGTAATGACCCACTCAGTTATTAAACGGCGTTACAGTAGAAAACATTTTGGCGGGAAACCGCGGCCGGTTTCGAACCTGCTTCCCAAGACTTAACTGCACCACTCAGCCGCTGACGTCATCTAACGCGAAAATAGAATAGTTATAATTGAGCACACGCAATAATCACATGTTCAACAAAGGGCATTGTACCGACACTTACATGTATACGCTATAAAAACCATACATTAATTCAATCCAATTTGTCTCTCCTTTTCTCTCACTTGCGGGTATCGTGTCGGCGGGATCCTTTGACTTGGGCACTGTACTCAGTAAGCAGTGCAGAATGGTGAATGTTGGCCAAATTCCCTTTTGTCCACTGACGTCACACGCATGCTGGCGCCCCCAGTGGAGGTCATGAGAACTCGTAAACCGAGTTAACCACTGATTTAGCCTATCAGTACGGACCAAGTAACATCAGACGAGTCACATATAGACTTGGATAATTCTATGTATCGTGACTTTCGTCAATCCTCAAAATCTAAGAATTAAGAAAAATGCTTTTGTGGTATGTTACAAAGTGAATTCTGAGGTTGCGGCATGATAAATAATTTTTGCTCAGTTGAGTGTCTGAACTGAGTCCTGCGTCCGCGGGTAATGGGGCCTACTGCGAATGGCCACGATACTTAGTATGCAGAGGTTGTGTAAAACTTACTTTTGAGCTTCTCATGATTTACGGCAGTGATAAGACGTCTGCTGCCTGTGAGTTGAATGCGGCCGAGCATTCGGTTATTTTGTTTTTCATATTAAAATATTGAAAGTTATGTCGACTAAAACGGTATGTTTTTGTTCATTCTAAGTCGAGTCGCATTTGCCAAAGGTTTGCCTAAAAATCCGTAAATAATTCCATTCAAGAACAGCACTGTCCGTGGCCTGGCATACAAGCAAATGTATCGGAATAGAGTTAATGTGTATAGGCGTGAAATCGCATTTTACTCAAAGGTTTGTGGTTTTCTCAGGAATTTCCACCTATTCGAAAATGAGGCGAGGTTTTTTGGGTCGGTCTATCACCACCAAACGCGATATGATTATCTCCAATAAGTTAAATCAATTTAGGATATTTTTATGTACATAGTTACTCAAAAAAGTACATACCTAAATTAGTAAACCTCAATCAAAATATAATAGTACAAGAGCAATGAACTGGAGGTCAACATCATGCGAGTCTCAGACCTGAGGTCACCTGCTTGGGTACTGTTGTCTGGATGAGCAAGGGTCAGCTTCACTTGTTACATAATTTGTCAACACAACTAACTGGATGGACACAAACCTTAAAAATGGACATGTTCCTCAAGACAATCATTATGCCTGGACCTGTTTTAAAGTATAGTGCAACAAGGGCTTCACCTTATTGTGATACACCAAGTAAAACCTGACTTTTTTATTTCATTCTACTGGAAACCATCAATGACCTAAATTACTTTAATTGGTTTAGTTTATGTGACAATCAAGTTCAAACTAAAATGTAAACACATTAATTAACAAAGTTACCTTCAGCTATGATCAAATTAAAAATGATGATAAAAGTTTCAGCAATTGTTATTTGAAAATTTAGCAAGATGTCCGATTTCCTTTAATTACGGAGACGATTTGTTACATAATTAACCATAAATATTGTAACAAAAACATTTAAAAATGAACTTCTGTTAAAGGTAAACCATTTTAGAGTTGATTTAATGCATATTCATACTAGTTTGACAGTTTTTCTCAGCCAGAGAAAACAAATAGACTTATTTTTCATTGAAAATGTATATGCTCTATTAATTAGGATAATTACCATCTTAAGTGTCTGGAAAATTACTTTTTTACTTTCAACTTATTTTTACAAGTTATTAACATTAATTTTAACCAAAAATAAAGCCTCCTGCTTATCACCTGAAACAGTAATGAAACAGATACTTCGTCTGAAGCCATTTCAAAAAAATTACCCACATGACCTTTGACCTTGATTTGACCTTGACCTTGACCTCAAATTTCGGGCAACCGACCCCCATGAGATTCAGCGTGTCCCAAAGTATCTGTGTACCAAATTTGGTGCTTTAATCCGGGGTGTAAATGTTTTGGGGTTTTTGGCTGCTAAGGGACCGGACTAAGTATCTTTGTTTGATACAAATGATGTCAGTCATCACCCTCAAGAGTCCAGTTACCAGTTGTGTAAATAAACTGCAGATTCTACAAGGGCAGGCTACCAGTGCAAAGTCTCCCAACCTCCCTTGGAGGGTGCCAGCATGCATATGACGTCAGTGGACAAAAGGGGATTTGGTTAACATTCAGCATTCTGCAGTGGGGTAACCTACTTTAGCAGACGATATTTTCACGGTCGAAGCTTAGGGTGATAGAATGTGTAGTAAGCTATATACTAGCCCCTCGGGCGATAATTCTCCAACATACACTCGGGCTTTAGATTGCGGGGGATACCGACTAAGAACATGTAATAATTTATATGTATTACGGAAACAATATTAAAAACAGCAAGAATTTACCCTGACTGAATAGATGGAATTAAACTAAAATATCGGACCCACGTGGTGTTGCCTACTGAAATTGTAACCACTCTATAACTCTTTCGGCGTTCCTTTCAAATGTGGCGAATAGGAAGTGAGAATTGTGACAGACCTGTAGTGAGGGCCCCAGACTCTTTACCTCAAGAGGGAGCGTTGAGAAGGGGAAAGGTGTGGTTAGGCAAGACGTTACATGAACGGGACACTCTAATGTTTCTGAGTTGTTACTTAACGCCATTTAAGTTTTAGAATTTCAGACATGACGTTTTAGGCCCTTTCAAACAAAATCCGAGATGAAACGAAAGGCACAAATAGCAATGAAAATATCTTCGCACACCTATTGTGTACAGGAGTCTCATTGTCGCACACACGCTTTGGAAGCTCGGGTCATTTTTGTTGGAGGCGTCCAATTATTTTTTGAAGCACGTACTTGGAAACAGGAACGTTTCCTTTTCTTCTAGAATGCCCTAGAGAATTTGACGAGCACAATTTTCCAGCACTAATTTATTTAGATTTTAATTCAAAATTCAAAATTTTACAGTTGCGTTTTTGTGTTCGTGATGTTAATAAATTCATGATAAACAAACATGGAACTGTCAAGAAACACATTCTTTAAAGTAGCCTCGTTTTCAAGTTGTTAGACTTCAACATTTTGTTCTCTCAAAGATCGTTATAAATGCTGATTTTATTTCCCTTGGCTGGACCTAATGCTTGTTTTATCCCTTGTAACCATATTTTCTCAAGCTAAAAAGCGTCAGAATTATACGTAAACCTGGCAATAGTCCTGCTTAGATTGCAACATGACAGTTCAAAGTGTTACGTGCATACGGAATTAGGGTTACATACATGTACATGTACAGTCATGAACAAGTTTCTAAAGTCAATTAATGGGACTACGCGGTGAAAAAAATGCGACTAAAGTGGAAGCCCAAAGACCCCGAGGCCTTGTCTTCTAGCATATTAGGGCCCTGAGAAACGTGATTTCGGTCTGACATTTTGATGATTCGTCATCGAGGCAGGAACGGTCCCCTTGGAAAAGCTGTATGTCAACAGGTGTTTCAGTTCCAGCAACCAAAATTGTAGCAGCTCTGGCCTGTTATTGAATCGCAGACACAGTGTGGTGATTATTGAATTCACCAATCCTTGTGTACACGTCACAGGTGCAAGAACCTTGCGATATGCGACTTTGAAATTTCGGAGCTTTCTGAATAGTAAAATAACCACTATTCATGTTTGCGCTGCTACGCATGTCGTCTTTGTTAACATTTTTGATTTGTGGAACTTGGACAATGTAATTCATACAACCGTCTTATGTCTTTATACTGGTTTGCAATTAAAGATTGACCAAAAGGCAGAAAACTTCGCGACTTTCGTTTTCTGCACCCCTCCTGGCCCCCACTAAAATAACCCAGCTGCGCTTTTCATCAAGACTACTCGAATTCTTGATCAACTGTAATTTGAGTCATATTATTAACAGTTCTTGGGGACTGGCGTGTGCAGTATTCAAGTACTGTATCAATCAACAACTGAGCCCAGGGATCTGTTTATGGCAAGTTACTTAACAAAGTTGGTCTTGCGCTCCACACCACTATTTCAGACAAAAATATTATTGAATACCTTTTGAACGAAAGTGGATAGCCTAGCCACTAAGAATGTATACATTACTTCTAGTTTTTGAAGTAAATTATTTCTAGTCTGTCATTGACTTGTTTGACTAAACCCTTTTCGACCAGTGGGAGCGTAACACCAAAATTTCCCCAGGACACCTAGACTGACATAATGTATTTTATACCTTTAGGAGCCTTATATTTTTGGCTAGTAAGGCAGAGATTGCTCACAATGCTGGACCACACGACTTCCATATTGACGTTTTCTTCTTCCGATAACTCGCGATGCTTGTGAATGAAGTAAGCATTTGAGTCGCCAGGACGTCCTATTCCATCCTGTGAGCTGATCAGGCGCTCATACACCAACGCTATGTTGTAGTCAGTCCACACAACGCGGAAATGTGCTGCAATAATTGTCAGGGAATTCGGTGAAACTATCTATTAATCTGTGGCAACATTCACGCATCACTGTTGGCGCCAGTTTGGTAGTTAAAACGGCAATGAATCGGTGTCGAATAAAAAAAATAAATTTTGATTTAGAGCTCGTGCCTGAATGTGTTAATTAGGTCATGTGATGTGGCCACAGCTACAGTGTAGACCAGACCCCTTACATGAATATGTTGATTAGGTCACGTGATGTGGCCAAAAGGTGGCGTGCAGACCAGACCTCTTAGCGGAAAAAATTGGTCTAAACCTAGTCTTTACTCAGACGAGCGGTGCTTTCTAAATTTTCAAAGTATTTGCAGTTCAATTGTCCTCGAGACTATGCTCAGGACAGTAAATAGCACCGCGACGTATCGACTTGAATAGCCTGCAGTGTAACATTCGTAACATCCGAAATCGTCTTACCAGTCTTCAGACTTGAGTTTTGTAATAGTAGACTACATACAGTATAGCAGATCTCTACTGTGACACTGGCGGGTCTACGATATGCTAAAGGGACTTCCACAATTTTTTTTATTGTTCACAGCGGGCACTTTAAAAGGACATGCCGGCTGTGTTATTTTGTTGGTCGTGTTTGTAGGATGGATGGGGGAAGGGGCTGCTAATACATTAGGTCACGTAGACCCGAGATTATTTCAAACATGTCGTCATAAGTTCACCTTGGAACACGCATGACTTACTTGAGTGAGTCCCATCTGAGTATACGAAGATCCCGGGTGACTCTTGGGTCAACATACCCTTGACATCACTGGAAATAAAAGGTGTAATCGTACCCACACAGCGTAGAAATTCTCCCACATTCCATTTGGCAGTTCGGGGGTGAGAATGCCTGACTAGCAAAATCCTGGCTAATACTCTACCCTCGCTCCCTAACTAAAAATCCAGGACCCCCCCCTTTTAACTAACAGTTGTTATCAAATATTATGTTAGGTACCTGATTGCATGTTGAGTGTTATTTACACTGTTGCAAATTTATTATTTTAAACTAATTTGCGAAACTTTGACGATCAAACCGTCTAACGACGTCGAGTCGACCTTGACCTACACTTTGAAATTTCCAAGGACTGTAGTTGGGAAAACAATATTCAACGCGTAGGGGATAAAAGGAATTTCCCAAAGCAAGAGCGGTAAACAATTACGAAGCCCTCTCCTAAGACACACTACTAGGATGAAAAAAGGGAATCAGAACTTGTTTTAGGTTCCGTTGGACCTAACTGACTTGTCGGGTACTTAGCTCAGTAACCAAAAGCTGTAGATTTAACTTGGCAAAAGCATATATTTTCTGAAAGTAGACAGGATATCAAGAACTTGGTGAACCTAATGTATGATTGTAATAATCGTGAAAGAAGGATATCTTAACTACTTTTAACAGATTATTAGTTATTATATCACATATTTAATATTGCAGTTTCACTCACTGTTCACTGTCAATGGGTCCTTTGTGAAACTCGATGTGAATACCGTCCTCACGCTGTTGGATCAGGAGATGATCAGAGCGCCATTTGCCTACATGGACATGTTTCTCGTGGGTGATGTACCATTTACCTGTAAACTGATGTACCAAACAGTGCTGATTAGACACTTCAGCGGTAAATCAAGGGGCACAGAAGTGATTGTTTTTTTAACCTCAACTATAAGCAACTCTTTGTTTTGGGGAACGAATTATGAATGAATGACCATTATTACATTTATACCTTGGGTTGTAGGTCAATTCGAAAGCCGGCAGCCGTATCCTACCAAAATATGCAGTTAGAATATAATTGCAGTAACGTGGCGTTTTATGTAGCACTGAGTAGCGAGCAATGCTTTCGTAAATTTAGAATACAATGAACACAAACAATAAACCTTTCCCATTTCGAAACCCTCCTGTACTTTATCACTGGGCTTGCACATTTCTGAAAGTGAAAGAGAAAATTGATCAGATTCTTTAGTTAAACCTCTAAGCCAAAATTTGAATAGACAAAGGAAACAATAAGGTCGTTCCGAATTACACGGCACTAGAACTCTCCTTTGCCCCGGAAATTAGAAAGTGAGTGACCTCGCTTTGGAAACGAGGCAGCTTTTCGTGTCTCTCATTGATGTCGGGAAGGCGAAGAATTTCACATCACTAGGCTCACCCACGGGTAATTGTCCAGTTTATCAAACATTCTAACCTCGGTGTTGCAGCCCACACCACAACAGTAATTTTCGTTGACATTGGAAGGACCGAATAGAGTAATGTAACCGAGGAAAAACTTGCGAAGTATCAGACAACAACAATAACATGTAAGAATTCAATAGCACGAAAACGAGAAAACAAATAATCTGCCGGATGTTTACGGCATTGTGGGTTAATACAGCAAGATTTGAATGTCGCTGTGTAATCCAGGACGGCACTATACATCATGTAAACTATTGTACGTGTATTACACAAGTACATGTAGTCAAACATGTCGTTTGCTACAATTCCTCCCAACTACACCTTTTATTTCTGTTCGTGTTTTGTGTTCCATACGCTTAACAACAGAAGTAAAATGCAGCGTTACTGTCTCCAAAAATAGGAATCGAAGACGCACACCGAATTCAGAGCTGAAATATTTCAGTAACCTGATTTATCAGAGGTCTTACGACTAGTCTTAGATAAGACGGTACTGTATTGATATCTTTACACGTAGTTTGGGAAGGTGTTCGTTCAACGTGACCGAAGACTATGCCCTCACTTTTATGTGAAAGATGGTTCCTCTCTTCCATGAATGCAACGCCGTGTGCGCACTTTATGGACCTACAGCCATCTTGGCTTCAATCACACATACGAACTTTAATAGAACTAGAACAGGGGCCACTGGCATCGACTAAAGAATTTGTACCCTCTTTTGGCCGTAAATCTGATGTAAACCAATAACTTACTGTTACAAAAATCCGTGTGTCAAAATGTAGTTAGAATGTATTTGTAAGATTGAAAACAGATTGAATTTAAATTCAGAAAAAAACAAGAGGAATTTAGGTTGTAGTTAAACAATGACCAAATTTCAAGTTTTGAGGCAAAACAAAAATGTTACAGATCTTACATACAGAGACTATGTTTACGAATGGCAACAATGAAGTGAACAGTTTTATTTTGAAATGTGTACTTTAGGCCCCACACTTTTACAGCCAACTGCATCCGTTAGTACTCACTGGGCGAGTCGGTCTCTTGATGACGAGTTAGACAAAGACCGGGCACTAGTCTGTCCCAGGACGACATCATCCGGGCACTTTCGTCTGCCGACAGGTTACGGTGTCTGTGGATGAAATAAGCGTCCGAATCGCCGTAGTTGCCCAGTCCGTCGTGGGCAACTCTCAAACGCTCATAAATCAGTGCAAAGTTGTAGTCAGTCCATACAATGCGGAAATGTGCTGAAATCGAATAAGTGACGTTGGTTAGTTTAAATGGCTAGTTAACCCTGATTTGACGATTTCAATAACAACCAATTACGTCACAAGTTGTTACACTATTAGTAAAAACTCCATAGATCATCAGATAAAACACTTCGGTTTGTATAACGAAGTAGACCTCGACCGTGGATTTAAACGCTGGATCTTTCTCTCAGCAGTCCCTTACTTGTCTTAAAGGGTAAATAGCGCTTCCGGAGTATTTCAACGACCGACGTTTTTTGAACAACTCAAGTGACGCAGTCCTTTATTGTCTAAAATTGTTCACCTCGCAAAATTAAACAGTACCTGAACTCTATAGCTAATGATCTTTGGAAGCCGAAAGTGTTTGAATATTTTCGACATCAGTTAAACTAGAGACACGGGTGTCAGCGGCATATTGTGAGCCAACATTTCTGCTCGACTATTGACAAAGGACATCTTGTTCACAAAATGACGAGTCTCAAATGTTTTCATTTAAGTTGGCGTCGCATCTACAAAACTGAAAGGTAAAATACACCAGGAGGAAAAGTTGATTTGTTCTCTATAGTTGTAATACAGTCATGATGACGCATTTAATTGTTATTCCTTGAACCAGTTATAAAATCGCGTCCGTCAGAGTAGCACATTCTTGCTCGAGAACCCCGTCCTGCGATAAAATCGGTTTCAACATCCCATGGGCGCCCTCAGCCTAAAATGGGGGGGGGCTTGGATTTTTGGGGAATGTCGACATTTTACTAAAAAAACGAGATACGTTGAGAGCTGTAAAATGTGTGAACGCCGAATTTTTGTAGTTACTGCCTTTTTAGTTGGCTTTTGTCTCGTTTTCTCGGTCTTTTTGTTTCTCTGAGGCGGAAATTTTCGCCCACTTCGCCAAATGAAGGGAGCTCCTTGGAGCCCCTCCGAGCCCCCCCCCCCGGTGCGGGCATGCTATCTCCTTACTCAGATAAGAAAAGAGAACTGGGAGTTTGTTCATCGTTGAAAGCAAGCTTGACGCATAACATTACACACGGTACAAGACAACTTACATAGAACGGTTTCAAGCAGCAGTCAACGGTTACTAGTTCTTTCGATACCCGGAACTTATCCTCAATTTGGAAAAGGAACATTTTGATAGCTTTTCGATAATGGATAGTGATCTAAATCAGAAGTGTTAGAAGGAGGGTTTACAGCCGCTTGATTCTTACTTTACTTTAGCTTGGAGTTGGCCCTCGGTATAATTCTACTACTTACTCGAGTGTGATTCGTCACTGTACTCATATTTCGCCGTCGACTTTGGCGTTAAGACACCTTTCACGTACCTAAAAAGTAAAAACATGGAGTTTGAAGGTTTGTTGCCACTGTGTACGTCTGCATGCACGTTTCTATAGAAGCAGGAATCAAAGGATTGGTGCTCTGTTCCACCTCGTGACTCTGTGTGAACAAATGCTGTTGTAGCCTAACTCACCAAATAGCCAAATGGCGGTACGGTTCTTCTAGGTTAAACAGGAAATAAAGTACTTTTTCCAACATATCTTACTTTGCTTTGTCGAGATGTCCATCGTGAAATTCGATGTGAGTTCCGTTTTTTCCATGATCTATTATGAGATATTCAGCCCGCCATTTACCAACGTGGAGGTGGGTGCCTTGATGGATGTACCACTTACCAGTGAACTGTGGAAATAAACACAGTGTTGCGTTAGACAGGCTGCCCTTTATGTCAAAAGGCAGTGAAAGTAGACTAGCAACGGCTTACATCTAAAGAATTGGACTGATTCCATTAAAATAAATACAAACCTTGGCAATATTAAAACCCTCTTGCGCACGGTCACTTGGTTTGCATATTTCTAAAATACAAGACAAGTGTCCATCATTACTTTGCATTTAATTTCAAAGCCAACAAAACAGTCTAATTTCCAACTCAAGCTATCATATCAATCGTACGAAATATTTCCTGGTTTAAAGTTACCACTGAGCATCACGACTTGCGATTTACATGTACAAGTCATTCACCCCCTTCACCGGCAGACGGCGCATTACGATACTCTTAGTGTTTCCAGCGCACTAAGTCAACGAATCTAGTGTAAATAATGCAGGGAGACTACACTTTGACATAGATTTACACACTCATTTTACTCGAATATGTATTTGACCTACTGCTGGCTGAGGAGTACCTTGCAGTCTGATGGACTAAGAGATCGCGTTTTCCTTTATGTCCTGAGAGATCGCATGGATGCAAACCACTTCGCGTAGTTTACCCTTTGATATGAATGTACATGTACCATGGTCTCTCAACGCTTATTTCTTGTCATGTTCAAGGTCAACAAATTTCAAAGGAAATAAAGCAAGGTTTGGGCTTTGAATATTTACAGCAACTGTATTTGGTTTGCACGTTTCTAAAGAAAAAGACAAGACTGAGTGTCAAAATAAATGCATAAATACACTCATCTTTGTCAAGAACCATAAAACTTGCGAACATCGTTAAGAAAAAGAAAAGAATCTGGCCATCTGGGTAGAGTTCAGTGCCTGTCTCGCGGCTAGAACAGTCTAGACAAAATCACGATTTTTCTCATTTAAAATACAAGGCAATATTTCGCGTAATCCTGCAAAGTCACGCTTTCTTAGCGAAGTCCTAGCGGCGTCCCAGCATTTCTGAACACTAACATGACGGGATATCCGCCGGAATACCCAGGAGTGACGTCGGCCTTTTAGTCGTCTTTTTGCACATGGCAGTAATGGCCACTTAGTATGGATTAGCACGAACTGCAACGACGTCACTACCTAATTATCGTCACTTGTGTCAGCAAAAAGGGCATTCTGACTTTGTGTGGGAGTTAAGAAAAAGCCTCAAAAAGCGAGACAGACCCGCAAAATATCGGACAATAGACAACCACACGTGTATCTCATCCGCAATAGTATATCTACGTTACGACGTACTTTTTACCTCTATATTTCACAGGTTCGTAACGGCCACGTGCCGTTCCAAGGTGATTTGTTTGAAAATATAAGTAGACTAAAGGCGTTTTATCTTAGACTCCCATTTGGGTCATATGGAATACCTAAAACTGTTTACAGGTTATAGTTTAAACCATGAGCTTTCACAAAGCTCTAATACCTACTATGGACCCGTCGGAGATATTTTCATAAAGTGTAAGTGGTGAAAAGCTCAATTACACTACTTAAGTTATACTTAAGCAATAAATTGTGATTTACTAGGTACAGATGATATATCCCATAGTCTTCATAAGTTATATTGAGCGGTACAACGGTGGGCTAAAAGGGCACCTTAGATAATAGTAGAGGTTTATCAATCCAAAAGCGACACCTATGAGCGTCATTCCTCCTTGCTTCACTTAACGACTCATTTGTTTCCGAAAATGACAAAAATAATGCAAAATATTTGACACCTGCCGTTGAGTTACTAAAACATGATTTCTCATGCAAATTAGCATATTACCGAAACAGTTCTCGAGAAACTTTACTAGGGTTTTTTATGTTACTTCTTAAGAAAAGCTCCGCAAACTTTACGAAACAATTGAACTAACTGTGTTCCATTGTTTCCTCATGATGTGTTAAACACATGGTAGGAACTATCTTAGTCCATGACGACTTTATCTTCGCAATTTCTTCCGCCGACAAGTCACGCTTTCTGTGAATGAGGTAGGCGTCTGAATCGCCGTAACTACCAAGCCCGTCGTGGGCGTTTACCAAACGTTCGTATAAAAGGCCAAAGTTGTAGTTGGTCCATAAAATGCGGATGTGAGCTGAAAGAACACGAAAAATGAGTCATGTGTCAAAGTAATTCAACATTGTGAACAAGATGAATGGCACAAGAAACACCCAATTTCTAAAATACTAACGCCTGTTGGCAGTGTTTGCGTTTTAATGACGAAACGTCACTGTTTCAAGTAGTCATTTAACATTAATACTTAATAAGGATACTTGCATTCTCATTGTTCGCTCAGGGGTAAGAAAACAGAACGATAAACCTAGTTAAATAGAAATAATGCGAATGGGCGCACCCAGAGGGGAGGGAGCTCGGGGGGCTCAAACGAGTCCCCCATTTGGCGAAGTGGTCAAAAAGGACCGCCCACGAGTAACAAAAAGTCTGAAAAATGGGACCGGGGTCCCACTAAATAAGGGCAAACGCGCAATTCACAGTGGTGCTCACCCGTTTTTTTTTTAGTCCGCCCGCTCTTTTGTTAGCGAAAGGTTCAGAATGTCGGCAATTCGATCATTCCATATTGAAGGCTGGGTGCGCGCATGATGCGTATATTGTCCTATAGCTTGCATACTGCTGCACTGGACGTACTTTATTTTAGGAAACAAAAGTAGGGTTGGCGATGCTTGGTGGTGGTGGTGGTGCTAGTAGTAGTAGTGGTATATTTGTTTATTAAAGTGACATGCGCTTAAATCTAAACAATTAATTCAGACTTTGTAAGACATATCCTGTCCATTGGACTTGTACACTGCAAGTCACTGATTACATAGTAGAATACTGCACCCTTACGTTCAAGAAATGCTTTTTGAACAAAAGCAGAAAGTTCCCTGAACGAATTTACCATTAATAATTGCTTGTAGTGTTACTCTTCGAGAAACATGAAGCAGAACTTACATGTGTGAGTGCTGTCGCTGTAAATATATTCTGCTGCCGATTTCAGCGTCAGAGTACCCTTTACGTAACTGGAAATAAAGACTTTGTTAAATAATCTCTTATTTCACAACCAAAGTTCCTCCAGTTTAAGTTAATTACGCCATTGTATAGTGTCAATAACTGGGTTGAAGTCTTAAACTATTAAATTGGGGCATTATTTGTAGATTCACCAGTTAGGTATATCCTGACGCTGGGTGTTGTGACTCCGGACAGTAGCACAGTTGACGCTTTAGACTTTTGAAGTTACCGCAAATAATTCAGTTGGGGATTTGGGATTCGACTAATGTATGCGTGTGGACGGGAGGCGTAACTGATGTCTTTAACTAAGTGATGCCACGAATGAAAACAATGTAACCCAATTTGGCTTATTGTACACACAAACAGTTCGTTTATAATGTAGACGGGCAGCCGGAGTGAAGAGACAGTGTTATCAATTCAGGTGGCTTTACGACGTTAACCTTTCCGCGTTTACCACACGTGTAGCTGTCTTTGTTCGTATTTCCAGTTGTGTATGACGTCATAGTTATGAACAAAGAAGGGTACTAAACCCTGCGTCTAGGTGAATACCCTCCACACTCAATTTGTCCACTGCTGATGTTCCGTTGGTGTCTCAGTGAAGTGATACAAGTAGTATTCAACTAACAACAAGTGCTCATTGTGTCAAATATATGTCCTGAGGTTTTTAATGTGTGCTCTTTCTCTTGCCCTGCAGTAGCTGGCCTACATAGTTAGTCACGGCCGCCTGTTTAGTGAGATGCTTGTTTTAAAGAACTTTCCAAACGTTCCGGGATTGAAGTGTGTTGAAGAACATTATTCTATTTTAGAGAACTAGATGTGAAACTACTTGTTAATATCTCTCAATATGCCAACACCGTGTTTAGTATTCTTTTCACTGGAAATGTGACTCACTTTCATCAGAAATTAGTCAAAGTAGATTTGAAACCTTACTGCGCTTTGTCAAGAAGACCGTCCTGAAACTCGATATAAGTGCCGTTCTCTTCTTGCTCAACCAAGAGGTGATCAGCTCGCCATTTCCCCACGTGGACAAAGTTTCCGTGGTAGATGTACCATTTACCAGTGAACTACAAAAGATAACCGACAATGACTTTAATAACATTCTTATGTTTTCGCTTCGAGCATTCCTATTACCCAGTCACGACAAGAGAGCAGTTACTTCTGTTAGAACATCAGCAGTCGTCAAAATTGCCCACGTTGTCGCATTCCAGAAGTAAATTAAGTTGCTTAAAATTAGTTTTCTATGCTGAGATTCTGCCACAAACTTAACAGTTATGTGCTCCCCTAAACTCGAAAGTCTATTCAGTCTACCCAACTAGACGTTTCCTTACCTTCTCCATTTCAAAATCATCCTGTTTTCTGTCTGACGGCTCACATGTTTCTAAAAAGTATACAAGATGACCTTAATGCACCGACGGAAGTTCAAACGAGATGGGCACACAGTGTACATCTTTGTGTGCTACACTTAACGAACTTACTGGTAAGCCAATGGTTTGTAGGGTTTCTTTATTGGATATGAAGAATTCGAGCACGCATTCAGATGTGTCTTTTAAGCTAGAAGACTAGACAGCAGAACTCATTATAAGCCTTTTAAAATTGATCACCTTTCGGTGGTGCATGTATGTCACTTGTGAGGCAGAGATGAGGTGCTAAATTGGACCACAATTCCTTCCTTTTTTGCTGTTCGTCGTTCGACAACTCACGCTCTCTATGGATAAAATAAGCATTGCTGTTCCCTGGCTGCCCAATGCCGTCGGAATTGCTGACCAGTTGTTCGTAAACCAGGGCCGTATTGTAGTCTGTCCATACCACGCGTAAATGAGCTGTAATGCCGTATCAGGGATTTTAACTACATTTTGTACATAGCTACCATTATAAAATAAATGTAGGATTTTAAGACTTTTTAAGGGTCTCGTCTCATTTTTAGTAGTTAGTGCTAAATTGTAAGTAAATAAAGGAAAAGTACTTTTATACTAAAATAATGGTATGGATAACGCGGCTTATAATTCCTTGCTGTAATTATTCAAGGTAGAATTTCAAAAATTGTACAGCTTTCTTATTTATTGTTTTGTTTTAGTGTTTTTGAACCCATGACATAACTTGCGTTAAACGAAGTACACCTCACTCAGCCCGATTCCAGGAAGACAACGCATTACCATGTACACTCTGTGTTTCCAACGCAATAACCGTTATCTAGTGGAAATAATTACAGGCACAATACTGTCTAACAGAGATTTACAGGCTCAGTTTACTAGAGCATGTTTTTTGCATAGGCTTCATTTGCTCCTAGGCTGGGGTGTACATGTACCTAGTCGCCAGAATTCCTTTGATATCCGAAGAAGCCGCGTAGGGCTAAACCACCTAGCCAGCCTACGCTTTGATGTACAGTAGCAAAGTCAGTAAACGCTCTTTTAACGTCATGTTTTACGATTTTTCATAAACATCTTAAGTCCTATTTGTACTAGACCCTCATGCAAAAATGTCAGTTGGTATAAACCCTAAAATATTTTTGGAAACCAATGCGTAAGGCTCGGTATCTGAAAGTTTCTTTTGAGTCTAGGAACGAGATTTGACTTTCCGAAGGTTGAAAATTTTTGTTGGTTTCAACTTCACCTAAAGGATGAGGCAGTGTGGCCTAGTGTGATGGTGCCCGCCTTCTTTGCTCGAGGTCGTGGGTTCGAGTCCCACTGGGTCACACTACTAGACCCTTGAGTCAGAATTCTCGCTCCTCAGCTTGGTTTTAATTGTAAAGTACAAACATATTTCCAGGTGATCAGAGCAATGGACCCACATGCGCGGCCTGCGCACGTCTGGTACAACGTGAACAAGACAGCCTGCCATTATACATGTATACAATATACTTCACCTAAAAGTGCTTAAAACACCATTTTCATACCAAAACACCAAAACAACACCACTCATTGATTAGCAGTAAATGGCGATATGTTAATTAGCAGTGATCTCGATTCACCAGCGTTTATTGGTCATTACGTAATACATAGAATAGAGACAACCAATCACATCATTATTCATTCTCTATTGAGTTTAATGTGAAAAGCAGCCACCTGTTGCTATTCGCTTTCCCATGGGATATGGCGTAATAATGAATAGCGAGAGGTTGCATTTGAGCACACTTAGGACCTTTTTTCTTGTCAGTGGGACATCACATGTGGCACAAGTTTGTTCAAAAATGTCCTGTGTTCACAGATAAGACAAACGGGCGCAGGATTAGTTCACGCGTCACACTCATTTCGGAGGAGTTAATAAACTTTTAATTAAAGTTGCCTCTTTTCCTTTGTCTCGTTTGTGGGATAGTGAATCCGTAGTTGTGATATCCAGAGCTTATAACGAACATTTAACGATGCTTGGAATGTAGTGACTTGTGATTAGAAGGTGAATGATGGTTGTAAGCACTTATTGCATAGAACAGAACTTATGTATTTCAATCCTGTAGAATTACTAAATTGAGGATTTGCAGTGCACGTGCATATTCCTCTATTTCCAAGATCATTCCAGACTTTGCTTTGTCACAGCCCAGGAAAGTTTCCTGCAAAGTGTGCAGGATCTTTACTTACTTGAGTGAGTGTCATCCGAGTACATGTATTTTCCACTGGACTCTTCAGTCAACCTACCCGTGATGTAACTAGATGGAGAACAGAATCAATGATGACGGAGAATGTTGCATGCTTTGCAATTAGGAACGCAATTACCTTTTAAAATTATTGAAAATTATTAAAAATCCCATTTTAAGGAGTAACTTGTGACAAAAATCAATGAGAGAAGTATGACACAATTTACATGTATACATTGGACTGCAAATGTATGTTGTACTTTCGGACTATTTATGGAATTAGGAACTTCATCAGAGTAGCATTTGCATACTTACTGTTCCGTGTCAAAAGGTCCGTCGCGAAAATGAATGTGTATCCCGTCTTGTTTTTCTGCAATCATTATGTGATCAGCTCGCCATTTCCCTGGTGTTACTTGATTGTCATGAGCAATATACCACCGCCCAACAAACTAGGTAGAAAATGAACCATATACGCCATGAAGATAAATTCAATGAACGTCAGGAACTGTGATGTGTTGATAGACGCCAAATCTAACAAGCTTTTGCGAGATATCGCCATGTATTACAAGCAAAGCACGTGATCTTGCAACACAACCATGTACTGTAGCAACAACAATAATCTGTCGTTCGATCACGTTCGGGGTTATGTATGACCCTAGGATAACGTCAAAATGTGGTCAAATTTGAATCATCATATCTCCCAGGTGGGTAGTCGAATAGGCCAACTTATTAATCTAGACGCATTTCCGGAAAATGTGCATGTTAGAGGCATTTTTTAGTAAAAGTGGAGAACCTATCTTTTCAGCATAATTATGGTATGCTGATTTCGATTATGTCTGTTCCCAAGCTGGATTTTGAGTTTTTGACCATCTAATTTGCATAAACAAAATGGCCGCCAAACCAACAAGATAAGAACCATTCGTAAGACCAGGAGTACAATATGTGACGAATAATTAGGAAAATTTTTGCTTCAAAAACATAATATAAATGTGTTTAGATCACTTGAATTTAAGAGCATATTAATGAACGTCATTAAATTCCCCAATTATGCTAATTAGCTTCCGCCATTACCAAAAAATTCAAATTTCGGTGTAACTTTATCAATTTGCAGGCAAACATGACAACTAAGGTGTCTATACCTATGATTTGAAGGTCTAGAAAAATCATTATGACACATGTGAAGCTTTTTATTTCATCTTCACTAAGTTACAAATGCTCATTAATAAAGTCTGAAAATTAAATTAGAAATCATAGTTATCAATGCTTTTTGTTAACATCTCACTATTTAGATAAGACATAAAAGTATTGTAAACATAACAACATGACTTTTAAATACTGTTGTAAAGAGATGCATGGCCATATCGTCCCATTTTGGACAGGAACATACCGTCCTCACAGTCGACCAAGCACTCTGCTGCAGATTAATGGAGCTTACGTGGTCGGTCCCAGAATACCAAAATATGTTAATACAGTACCTCATTAGTGGTTCTTCACTACCAATGAACTTTATCAAGGCCATGGAAGATCACATGAGTGATTCCGGAATAGCTGAGGTGTGTATAGAGAGTGCAGTACTTGGTCCAGACCTATGGAACTGGTCCTCAGTGGAAAGTCGTACAGCAAAGCTTCAGTATGAGGGCACACAAACTGTCTTTGCAAGCTCTGTGGCATCTCCAGCAAGTGTCACGCCTTCTCTCGTTTATTGCAGAAGCGACTGTCATGCTTGTATTACCAGTATGTCTGCAGATGATGATCCACAGAAAATTACGGATTTTTTAACATTTCTCAATTAGGATAAGTTCAGGAAACTCCTGGGCATTTTGTCAACAGTAGTTCTGATGATGTGAATTTCAGCTTCTGGTGGAGTTACATGTACATGGTTCCAATATTGTTAAAGTACACATGCTCTCAACGGGATGGTGTTTTGGAACTGTATCTCTATTCATTTACTCTCGTGCTGCCTCGCCGAATTATGCCCGGGTAGGGTGCGGTCTTTTTAGCGGAGATACATCAGTTTCTACAGTCTGTTTGGTCAGAGTTTCAAGCAGGAAATTTTGTAGTCAAGTGATCTCCCCATATGCTCTTCCATGTAGATTCTGACCAGTGGGTAAATGGGGCACGCAAAAAGGAGGTTGTATCATTGGTAATACCAAAACCTCGTCAGCTCTATGGAGGTGGACACTCTCATTTAATCTCAAATCTCATATAGCTGAACAAACTTGCTGCTGTGGGAGTACATAGTTTCATAACGAAGCCACGTGGCAGCTGTCGAGAGTTCCCTTCTTTACGCATTCCATGGATTGAAGGTCTTCTCGTCCGCAAGGCCTTAGCTGCTACAAAGCCTTGCAACAAAAGACCTAGTAACAGCACTAATCCAAGGGTCACTTTTACATGCCAAGGAACTTGGACACGAGCATACTAAAAAAATTGTTCGCAAAGTTTGTTATGCGCAAAAATAATGCCCCAACATTTGCCAACTTACATGATGTGAAGAAGCAATCCAAAGACAAAGACAAGAAAATAGTTCTTAAGGCAGAGAGAGATATACTTCACTGCCTAGCTACGGCTTATGAGGGGGGTCGGTCAATTGATTTGCCGTCTGTGCTCAAACGCGAGCTTCTTCCCGTCCATGTTTTCTTACAGAAACGAGTGGCACATAGCGCACTGGAGATAAATCTTCACTTGCCGAAGTATTAAAAGTGACTCCATATAAAAACCAACAGGTAGAGTCTATACCCAAAATCACCGATTTTTTTTAAACTTAGCACATGAGTTTGGTTTGTTGAAATGTAGAAAAACCTCACTTTTTAAGAATTTTCAATCATCATTTTTCTTTTTATGACCTGTACCTCCATTTTGCAACAAAATTGGGCGTCGAAGTAGGCATGTTTGAATGCATTTTACTAGCATGTGTGGTAAGGTCAAAACAAATTAATAATACGAATCGAAAGGGCAGTGGCTGAATAATTTAATGGCATAACTTTCAAAATCCATTTTTAAATTTGTACGTTTTGAATTTGTGAGGCAAAAACGGTTATTTTTCAGTTTTTCACTGAAGCCATTTTCGGCCAAATTCGGCATTCTGTAGCACCCATAACGCACCTTTCCTGAAATTGACTTTATAATAATTTGTTTAGTCATTCCTAACCTGTTCATAATCAAAATAAAAAATCTTGCCTCTGATGTAGTTTTTGCATACGAGGCATTACACGAACTGCACTTCGTCCTTTTGCATGTTCTCAGTTGCCTCTGCTGCCAATAGGGGGCTCTTGGAACATACAATTAGCTTGCAAAACAAGACATAAAAACCTTGTATTTTGGAGAAAAGGCAGACAGCATTATTAATTACCATTCTCTGAAAACGGGATTGATGATTAATGCTTATTACAAAAAATATGTAACGTACATCAACTGGCATGCGTGGTTCTAAATGATAGATGGCGCTGCTTTTGTTTACGTAGAGACCGAAGACGCATCTAGAATAAGAGCAGTAACACGAGGACCTTGTTATAATTCAAGACTTCGCGAGATATTGCCCTGCATTTTAAATAAGAACACGTGGTTTTGGATAAATTTTAGAGAGGTTCTAGAGTTACTGAACTCACCCCTGCCTTGTTGTCTATCTGCCTTGTTCGTGCCACAGGCAAAGGAAGGCACCCAAGGTGGATATGCCTCCCTAGTGTTCAGTGCAAAAAATCCTTCAACTTGTCGATAGTCATTGTAACTTCGGGTTCATATTGTAATGTCCCTGCCGGTTGCTAAAAATTTTAGTCGCCACCAGTCGCCAGAAATCTGGTGTTCCCCCCACACACCGGGCACCCTAACGCTGCCAGTGTGAACAGTGGTATAAAAAGATACACATTCACAGTCAATAGAAAATAATTCACGAGAGACAATTTTATTAATGACTCATTCATGACAGACATGAAGTAAACAGAAGTAACGGTCTCGTCTTCATATATCACACATCTTTGATTGGTATGCTACAAAACTAGGCTAAACGTTGAGCTCATTTACCACTTCATTCAGTAATTCTGACGACATAACAGCATCTTCAGCAGAAATTGCATCGTCATAAACATTGCTGCAGACAACCTCCAAAAAATCCACCAATCTGCGATTCACTTAATATCACAGGTAAACACTTTACCAGTAGGTTCTCGTAATATTTTCTCCATTTTGGCACTTCCGAGGGTGAACGTTTTTACCTGACTTATCTCCTTCATCGAATATGTTCGTCAGAAAGTTCTTAACCTTTGCTGAAAAAATTGTTTACCTTTTACCTTTTTTCAATGCCTAACCTATTGCTTCAGCATTCGTCTCATCCAAATAGTACTCTGAGGCTATCTCAAATGACGCTCCGGTTCTTGCATCTGAAAGCATTTCTGACCACTTTCGTGCGATGTGGTCATACGTGGTTTCCCTCTGTAAATGTTCAGTGTGGTTACCCACATCCAAATGCTCACCTAGTTCTGCGTCTGTAGCAAAACATTTCGAGTAACCTTGCTGGGTACAAGGGAACTTTTGTTGAGGCTCTTCACTAGATACAATGCCAACCTTAACTCTTGGTGTTGAAAATCCGCCATGTCTCAGAGAGATGTTAGTGTATTTTAGAGAAATAGGTTTCCCATTTTCTCAGTATTTGTAATAACTTACCGTCACCTACATGGAATGATTTCACACGCGAATTCCTTGGGTGGAATAGTGGGAATTTGGGAATGTGCTTATACCAGGAACTGGGTATTTTGGAAAAGACTTTGTTGCATTGACTGAACATGCATACAAATAACATCCCTTCACACGGCCACTGGAAAGTAATGCTTCTTTCAAATCCAGAAAGTTTATGATATTGTTACCTTCGGCTACAAAGCATTTTGCATGTTGTTTTAGTGGAGCGATCTTGCGATCACAGAGATCCTTTCCATTCTGACTTTCACTAAAGTCATATCTCGAAACAGAAATGCCGGTAGAATTTGACAAGGCTGCTACGTTCAGGAGGAGAGGAGCAGAGTGGTAACATCCAGCATTACCTGACTCATCCATGACTGGTCCTGTTCAGTCAGAAATTCACCGACTCTGGGTAGTACGAGTCCGTACTCTGGCACAGGCCTTGCTTTGTGAGGTAGTTTCCTGTATCTCAAATGTTCAGTGGTGTCTTTGACATAACACACTAAAGCACAAAGCTTTTGTGATCGGCTTTTTGCTGAATAAACTCTAAAGGAACATGAAGACCCATCGACATCGTCCGCCATTTTGTCATTTTAAAATGCACTTGCTTCTTTCAAAACCAGTCATTACAAATATCAATTCTTACTCGTTTAATCTTAAAGGCATTTATTTCCATTTAAAATTTCTACAGAGTTTTTAAATTAACCTGATAATGTAAAAGAAATGAAAGAATACAAGAGGGTTACACGTACATTTTTTATATATCCTCAAGCTTAACCTCAACTGACTCTCTCAGTGGGCAAAGGTCATCGGGTTGAGTTTTGATACTAGCCGCGTAATAAACCCGGAAAACATCTTGTTTTCATTTGAAAGAGTTTAGACTTGGTTTCTATAACTATTTTATTTAAAGCAGACTTACTGCCTAAAAGTTTGTTCAAATGGTCTGTAAATTCTGCTCGTCATTTCCAAACTATGAAAATAGACAGTTTTGCAAGACAATTTTCACTAAGTTGCAAAGTTGAGGCAAGATTTTTTATTGCTCAGTCATCAAGACTAACTCTGTAACTGTATGTTCAAAACGTCACATAAGGCTACAAGGTGTTTTATGGCAGTAAGAAGGTCACAAAAATGGCCACTAAAATTAGCCCCAAAAAGTGGTCTGTGGATTATCTCCCCTGTCTAGCACAAAACTGTCAGATTTTAATAAATGGCACAGAATTATGTACAATATACGTTGGTTATTTCAGCCACCAAAATATAGCTTTTGATCTATTTTGTATGTTACTCATTTTTGTTGCTGAAAACATGCGATTTTTGAGACGGCTAATATGCCCAATTGTGCCAATTTGTGTTATGCTCCAGCGGCGAAATTAGGGGTCATTGAGTGCACAAAATTTGGCATTTGGGTTTATGTTAGGATACCTACCCATGTACAAAAAATGAAGTTGTTTTAAATTTTGACGTATAGACTGATTTTTGAAAATCTACTGGTTTTTATATGGACTGTCTCTTAATAGTTAACACATCGACTGTCCTAAAAGAATTCAACTTCATGGCTCGCCCGCTTTCCTCATTTTTGATGGCATTGCTGGTAGCCCTTGGGAAGGTTGATGGTGATGTGACCTTCGAGAACCTGGCTGATTCATTCATGAAAACAGTGCTAAACACAGGATTTCGATATCATAAAATCGACATTGTATTTGACAGATACAGACAAGAAGCTATGAAATACACAACAGGAAAACAGCGTAGTAAAGGAATACAGAAAATCAGGTGATTTTTGGAAGGCCGTGGTGTACCTCTTCCTCAAAACTGGTCAAATTTTCGGGCACTGACTGAGAATAAAGAAGACCTAGCACATTTCCTGTCAGAGGAATTGTGTTTGAAGATGCCTGAAGATAAAGAGTTTATGGTTGCAGGAGGGTTCAACGATGAGCTGCAAGTAAATTAAATCATCTAAGGTTATGACTGATTTGAGGACTCTGAAATCTACACATGAAGAAGCAGATGCAAGACTGGTACTGCATGCTGTCCACCGTCAGTCGTATTTCCAGGGACACCCGATGTTCTATTGCTTCTGGTATCTCACTTCCAACAAATGCAAAGTGAGCATATCTACATGATGTCAAGCACATCAAAGAAATGACGATATATACCTATTGAAGCACTTTTCAACAAACTACTAAGAGACTCAGCAACATCCTTGTTTGCTTTTCATGCCGTGACCGGATTTGGCACCAACTCGTACTTTGCCAATCACATGAAACAATCATCATGGAAGGTGTTCCTAGAGCATCACAGATTGCTTAAGAACCCCTGCATAGGTGAAATCACTGAACAAATTACGATGGCTTCAGAAGTATTTGTCTGCAGAATATACAACACGGCCTGTAGATGTAGCACGCCATTTACTATTCTCCAACCCCGTGAACCCAGAAGTCCTCCATACCTAAGCTCCCAGCACCCTCTGATATGGGAGGGACACACAAACTTATGCTTGCAGCCCATACTGATGACACAGAGTTCTATCCCAGACAGCTGCCTGGAGATGGTATTGTGTGCATGCCAGAAACAGCGCAACAGCAGACAATGCATATCATTATGCTCATGCCACCAGCATGTTCCTTGTATGCAAACAGTTTGATTTGCCTGGCTTTAGGCATGTTAAAAAGTACCAAAAAGTGAATGCTAAAATTGTGTTCAGCAGGCCTGAAAATGATTCATGCAACTGAGAATTTAATGTCTTCAATAACAATAACTATATTGATTTTTTATGAATGGAAGATAACGGGATAGTGTGAACATTTGTCCTTATATTCCATCAAACTAGTGACACCTTGCTTGACGAGCATTGCAGATTAATGACTATTTTTTCCCCATTCTGTAAGTATACATCTATAACCCAATAAATATGAAATAAATTGCTCCAAAAATGTCTTTAGCATGTTTTTTGACCATGAAAATATAAGTATAAACAACTCATTTTTCAAGTTAGCCTGCAGGAACACAAACTTAAGACGCAAATTACATTGTATGGTAATGGCGGCACCTAATTTGCATAATTAGTTTTCAGAGTTGCATTTTCAGTATTCATAAGTGATGTATTGCTCAAGAAGTGCTTATAAGAAGTGTACAGGTGAGACATTTCACCATTTTAAATGGTATCTGGTGATTTCTATTACAAAAATACATCTGAACTTGACAATTTGGCCGCCATTTTGTTTATGCAAATTAGATGGTCAAAAAAATGCAAAATTCGGCTTGGGAACAGGGTTAGTTGAGTTCGCCATACCTTGATTGTGTGAAAAAGTCTTGTTCCCAACTTTTACTAAAAGTGCTTCTAGAATCTTATATAGGGCTCTTTTCAGGAAATGCGTCTAGACTATATGGAACTTTCAGAAAATTATGCAGCGTCTTCAAAGCTAGTAATTGTTTGTAAATTATTCTACTTTTGTGTGAAGGGTTATCAAAAACTATTCAAAAACTCACAAAAAGAGGAAATGGTAATTTAGAAAATTGTAAGATTTTTTGAGGTTTCACGTTAAACATTTATATCAACAACATCAGGCCATGTTGTTGATGCCGTTGTTTTGTTATCACTGCTAAATGTTTGTAATAGACATTGGCAAGAGACCCGGTTTAGAGCATATAGATAAAATTCAAAATTATATTTATCTCAACCTTCAGCAAATACGTACATGTACCTTATTGAACTAAAATTTATAGCTTATTAGATACATGACTAAATAGACCGTCTTTTCAGTAAGATCTTACGTACTGTGCAACCTGGTCCCCATTTCACAAAACTATTTTAGTCTTAACTAACACCATAACAAAACTGCTGTCATCACGCCAACAATGAAATTTGTGATTAAACTTTCATGAAATGGAGCCCTGTATCACTAGAACGGAAATTCGTCCAACGGTCTCAACTACTGCATACATGTTTTCCTTGGGCCAATCCTTGTTACAAGCAATAACAGTGGATTGTGTCAATGACTTCTTTATTCGTAGCATTACCATGTCACATCATACAGCAGGCAACCCCTGCTTATAGTGGTTTTATCGGCGAGAAAAGCATTTGTTTGAGATCAGCCCTAACACGGAATCAAATTCATAAAACCAGCGGTTCCAGTTCAACACTATGCAGGCGGATAAACACAGTAAACCCTTCTAGAAAAATGAAAGAGTACTTGAAGTGTACTCAACTAGCAAAGGTCAGGTGCCTCGATTTCAGTGAATGGCTGGCAGAAAATGGCGTAAAATGGGGATTTGTTTAAAATCGCTCAAACACAAAGTATTCTGTAGCTATTAGCTCTGGTCAAATATAACTCAAACTTCAAAGAGTTTATCACATCTGCAATAGTCCCAAAATTGCGTCGATCGTAAAACCGATTACACTGCTTTGACGCAATCAATCTCAGCTCTGAAATGTTCACAGTTCAATTGTACGCAGGTAACTTACCTTATGCATGGTGAAATTGCCCGCTACCTGATTCGACGCATTGCATTTTCCTAAAATTCAAATACACAAGTTGTACCGAAAATTGCACCTGGTAAGGCTTTAGTCCCTTCCGAAGTGCTTTTGATATATGCATGCGAAGCATCTCTTGTTGCCAAAACATTTTAAAGACTAATTTTATGCGTGCATTTACGTGTACATATCTAATGAAAAAAGACAGTATTGAACACTACCTTACCTGTGTTGGACGTCTCAAGGGTGGGTACCTGATGCCCGTTGCTCTTTTCTGAAAAAAAATCTAATTTATGTTTGGCTTAATGGTATTTTGTGATCAAGAGACATAATCCATTCCAGCGTCAATTAAAGTATTTTAGGGGTGTGTTATTAAAAATTCGACAGAAGCCATTAGAGCAGATCAAAATGGTATCAAAGTTAAGAGAAGCTTCAATTGCTTTTTTAAAGAACGATGTGAAAATGAAGTGAAAGCTTGCAAGTAAGAGAAATTATGAACAATTGCTTTGAAATGGTGCCTTCATAATTCCCACAGTTGTTATGCGTATTCCAATAAATAATCAAAACGAGTAACGCACGCGAATGATCTAAAAAATAACGTACGAGGACGCTTCAAGCAAAGTTGAGGGTACAGTTGATCTTTGACCTCCCCGACAGTTTTACTTTCCTCCTCGGGTACCCGCAACGTCTTACTCAGATGATAGACGGCGCTGTCTCCAACGTTAGCCGATAGACGACTTCCATTTGCCTCAGACAAGAGCTGCTCGTAAACTAAAGCGCTCGAGTAATCGGTCCAGACGAATCGCATGTGAGCTGAAAAACAGTACAAAGCGGCATTCAGTTTAGTCGCTACGGCACGGCAGAGAAACGAAGTACTGAGAATATTCCAAGAGGAACCAGAATATAAGCGTTTGAAATGAAATTCTACACGGACATGTGCGTAGACCCTGCTAAACAAGCGTATTAATACCGATAAGGAATAATCTCAGACTCTCAGGTTGACTTTTGAAGAAGGCGGTTGGTAGTAGGTTCATTTCTGAATGTAGTACCAAAGGCTGTTAAAGGGTAACACAACTTCATGCACGAGTGTTGGAAGAAACGAACAAGTTAGGTTGTGCAACAGCAATGAAACCTTACTTGAGTGTGTACTGTCAACGTAGTGGTAGTCTCCTGGCTGTTGCCCGACAGCAAAATGTCCATCTATATGTCTGGAAACAGGAAAATGGTGACGATGTTTGTACGTACGAGTTAAGAATGTTGCACGTAAAGATCCCTATGCATTTTCAATAATATTGAGAATTCAAGGTCGAGGTTCACTCTCGATTTGCATCAAAGCCAAAAATTTTTATAGTGATGAAATTAAAACAGCATAGTAAAGGACAATCAGACAGTGTTTTCCCAAGTCCACAAATACGCAGTAGATTTAGGGAACTTAGTTTAGTCCCTACTTAGGACTGTTTCATGCAACCAGCCACAGATGCCCTGGACTCCACTCTGATTAACTCAAAGGTACATAATTAGTCGCTCAGAACAACCGAGTGAACGACTGGTCTTCATTCACTGTCCCCTTGTCGTGGCAAAGACCTTCTGTCAGGGTCAATGTCCATGCTAGGTGTTTTGAATGCCAACATACGGACCCATTATTCAGCGAAGGTCTAGAAGTTAGGTTCGATTATATACATGCAATATGCAGTCCTTTTACAACGACGCAATCCGACTCAGACGAATCAATCATGAGACACATTTTCTGGTATTCTTTCTCTTTCTCTGGGCATGCGCACAGTAAGCCATCGAAGGCAACTGGCACCTAATCCTTAAACGCTGGTCACTCGTGAAAATCGCTAGTTTGACCATTTTGGTCAGCTCTAATGCGTACCATTGTGTCTGGAGTAATTTCGTGATCTTGCGTTTTACGCGTTTGTTGCGTCTATACGCTGTTTAGCCTGGCCTCCAACTTACTTGCCAGATTTCGCTGTTTAATCATGGTTGTCTGATATGACGTACTTCATCAGAGTGAATTGAAAAAAAAACTGTACAAGGTCGAGTTTACTTATTTACCTGTGTTCCTTTTCCTCAACGTCATCGTCTGACAGAAGACCGCCGTCATGGAAGGACATGCCTATCAGACCTTCGTCGTTCCTGGTAAATAAGACATGGTCAGCTTTCCATTTTCCCACCCGATGTACGCCTTCTTCTTTGACAATGTACCAGTTTTCACCCGTCATAAACTAAAACATTGGTATCGATAGGTTAAACATTCATCTTTAACCAAATCCAATATTCCGACTTGTATGGAATTCCAAACTCCTTTTTTACAGAAATGGATGCATTAGAAAAGCGCCATTTAAAGAAAGACTTTTTTCTCTGGCTGCTACATCGTACTTCACACTTATCACAAATCCTTTGTGGAGATCTTCCAGGTTTATGTAACAAAATACTGTAATTTTCCGAATTGTTGGCTATTTTTGCTGCTACAATGTTTCAGAGTACTACCAGGTTCACATGTGGGTTTGCTATGAAACATCACATAGGAAGTGTGATCAAAAAGTGTATTAGCAGTATAAACCAAAGTCCACAAGAGCATTCTATGTGCCGTCTTACGAGGTACTTAAAGTGCGCAAAATGGCCATCAGGTGCCATCACCATCGGTGACGTCATTTGGCTGTAGGCGCACTGTAAGATGTGCTGGTTGATTTGGGAGCTCATAAGAAGTCAACGCAGACATCCAACGAAATTTTTAGTGAATTTTTTTCTAACTTAGGGCCTGCTTTCTGGTCGCACCCTGTAGAAGTGATATATGTTTTAGCCAATTGTTAAACACATTGTGGAGTTTTTAGTCAAAACATCTTTTTCAGGGAGAGCAGGCAGCACTGATTCCGAAATGTTACCATGTGTACATGTATGAATGAAACCTTAATACGTTAAAAACAAAGACACTCTCCCGAGAACTCTCGTACCTTTTCGATGTCAAAGTTTTCTTGTATCATCGTCACGTTGGGGTTGCATTCTGTGTCTGATCAAATGTAAAGGAGGACACTGGTGAGTCTCAATAAACACATAGAAAATTTGGTATCATATACTGCTACAGATTACGTTATGATTTATTGGTAACACGTGTGTCGTCGACATGAGGACAACTAATGCATGCATTCAACCCAATATAGGCAATGGGTAACCAATTGCTACCTATAAATCAGCACATTTAACTAGTCCTCACGTTGACGCAACAACGACATACAGTGTACGATTGTTTCTTGCTTTTCGACTAGAACACGTTTCACTTCCAGTTAAACAAATTCTCAACAGGTATTGCTCCACGCCTTTCGTAGAGATTGTGACAACTTGCCCGAAAAATCCAATGCATTTTAAAATAAACAGTTAGTTGGGTAAGTTGCAATAGCATTACTTTACAATCTTGACTTAATTTCGACAAGAATGCCATTTTTGGCTACAAAGCGCTTGTTTCCGGTTCTGTCAGATGAAGATCTCGTGGGTCGGTTCCGTTTCTAAATCAACCTATGGCATTCAAGTACAAATTAGGTCGTTTATATCTTTTCACAAATCACGACATCATTTTACGGTAGTATAACTCAGCGACAATATGGCGTCGAGAGTACGAAATGAGTGGAAAATGTTGTCATTTTTGCATATGCTGCCGATTTCTTTTATTAAATAACTTGGTTAGGAACTGGTGCTGTATTTTGCTTCATTCAGTCCTCGCAATCACCACAGGTACGAGATTAATATTTTGGCAAAATTGTGTTCCACGGTTTAACAACCTTGTGGAGCATGTCTAACGTGATCAAACTAGCTTTCATTCGGTGGTATCGTGCGTCAGATAGCATATATATTGGGTCCTCTTATTGTGTTTTCCATACCTTTGTCGTCAATGCAAAGGAATTTGTACAATTCTTCCGTGGGCCCTTCAATTGCATGAATGCTTCCGTTTGACAGTTCCGTAATCTTGCTTATCCAATAAACGGCCGCACTACCGATCTTGTGTTCGCCTGACTTTTCCGACAACAATTTCTCGTACACCAACGCTGTTTCGTAGTCCGTCCAGATGAATCGCATTTGCGCTGCAAAAATAAAAGAAAATATGTTAGGAAAAGTGGTTTCTGACTTGGGTGCATTCATGTGTTTGAAAACAAAAGGACCCACTTCTTAACTACCAGATCATGACCGTCTGTACAATACTCCGTTCACTGTTTGTAATGTGTGCATTCTTTTGGTGGACGCACCCAAATATTTGATTTAGATGAAAACATTTAACTAAATATGAGTACAGCTTTCATGTAATGCGAAATAATTATCGTATTTATTTTTGCATCTTCATCGAAACAAACACAGACGTCACCCGTTTGCTTAAAACTGCATTAATGTATTATCATCACCATTTTCTGTAAATTAAACAATTGCCAGAAATCCATAAACCAGCTATTTGCGCATGCGTGAAAATTCCTCCCTTCACAGAAAATGACCTTATGTACGTGTTGCTTGTTGACCCGACCTCATTTGCCGATAGCAAAATGTCATTCACAAGGCCTTAACCAAATTCGCATCAAAACTTTATGAACACTGAGCGGAATTGTATGGTGTCAATGTGATGGTCAAAGTTCAATCGCTTTTGCACGCAAAACATCCAATCAAAGCCCTCTGAGGTCCGGGAAGTGCCGTACTTTGAACGGCCAATGCTTCGAAGAGGTTGACGGGATTTCCGATAGCGCCTATAGATGGGAGTATAATCAACATTATACGCATATATTCTTTGAAATCCATTGAGAAAAGTGGTGACCAAAAAGGGTTGAAAAATGACTAACATTCAGTTGTGTGTGTATTTGAATTCCACATACTATCATCAGTGGGTCGAGCTAATTCGAAGTTTTTGGTTAAATCACTGACAAATTTCACACCAGCATAATTCTAACTGTTTATCTTATATGTACCATTTTGATTACTGAGCACGGCCTACGGCGTTCAGCTGTAAATTAACGCTTGAGCCTATCGGTGTCGAAGGCATACACTTTAAAAGTAAGGAAACCAATGCAACTATTTTCAGAATAATCATTTGAGAGTATAAAAAGGTTTTGCACTTAATATTAGTTTGTTTTAGTGCATTGTGGGTGGTTTCAAATTGAAAGGAGTCATCACAAGTTAAGTAAGTGTATGAGAATTTTCTGTTGCATTAGGGAAAACTAGTCGACTGGTAGTGCGAGATAAGGATCGCCTTGACTTGCTTACAAGCGGTGACCCTTGATATTGGCCAGGTATCTTCAGAGTTATGTTTCGTCTTTCCTTTTTAATTGAATATCTTTGAACTTGTGGTATTTTTGGGCTACTAAAATCTTCCTTGAGCTTGATGCAGGCGGACTGTTTGAAGCGCCGACCTAGTTTATGCAGAGAACCTGACGGATGACCTAGTTTACGTATTGATGGTAATGCATAAGCGAATGTATAGGATTGGAATTTGCTACGTAGTGAGCATGAAAATTGTTCAAAATAACCTAACGCGAGTTTCGACCAGTTTCATAACACGGCGTAAGGTTATTCAGGGTCAGAATAATGAAACCGGGCTTCCTCTCGTGTTACCCTAAAGTGTTAATACAGGGGCTTGCCGCATGCACTTCTTTTTCTGGAATCATGATTGTACCCCTGGCGCCCCCTTGCGACGCTCAGGATCGTTCATTATGCCGTTAAGGCCTGTGCTAGCTGCGAGTCTACACGCGTCAACTTACTAGAGTGATACTTGTCCATGTACACATAATCCCCTGGCTGAGAATCTTCTTTAATGTTTCCATCGATGTGCCTAAAATAGTGACCAAAGAGATCTTCCGGCGACTTACCCCTTGGTAAGCTAATTGTCTATTCGTCGTATTATGCAGACCTACGTGTATGTATGAACATGTAACTGGAGCCAAAACAAAATAAATTACAACCCAAACAATGGTACTCACATAGTATCCCATTAAGTACAAAACCTTAGCAGCAAATGAAAATACGCCAATAGCATTATCAACCCTTAAGATAAGAGCGATCCCAAGTGTCTTTTTACATTTTTTAAGAGTCCCAGGCGAGAGCCTTCTCAGTTGGCCCCGTTGCAAAACAACGGCCGACTTTCCACCTAGCCATCCGACAGAGCAAAAATTTCCAATAATCAATCTTGCTCAGTCTTCACTACTGAAGACAGCTCTATAACTCCAGACCTACATGAAAGTCCTTATAAAACCACTCCATTGATATCCATGCGCGCAGCCAGCTTTTAGTTTGGGGGGAGTCGAATTCTGACCAAGTGGACATTTTGTTAACACAAAAGTTGGATGACTAAACAAAAAACGGGGTACCATCTTCAGTACTGTGAACTGTGTGTCTGCGCCTTTTTGTAGACTTTCGTCTCGTTTCCCTGGGACTTTTTGTTTCTCTGGGGTGGACCTTTTTGCCTCCTGGGTGCGCACATGATATCAATGAAGTTGAAAAACAACTTCCCATTCAGAACCCACACAAACCCCGAAGTCCAAACACTTTGTTCTCCGGGAACAATCAAACCCAATAGCTCCCTTACTGACTGATATCTTTAATGCCTAACTATTATCTGGTGTGGTTCTAGCGGATTGGCACCACGCCAACCTCGCCCCAGTCTTCAAAAAAGGAAAAAAAAACGCAAAGCAAAAGTTACAGCCCAATATTCCTTACATGTACATGCTGCAAGATTCTTGAACACGTCACAGTGAGTCACCATGTATGAAACATCTTGAAACCAAACATTTCATGTAAGTCACAACTCCTCACTTTCGCAAACGACCTCCTTCTCAATATAAACTCAGGCATGCAGTTCGATGACGTCACTAAGTATGATAGTAAAGCTTTCTACAAAATATCTCGCTCTGGACTTGTTAACACAAATGGTTTCTTTGTGGTTGGCGTCCTCACAAAGAACTGGGATGCCTCCTTTCTCAACAATGTAATTCAGTGTCTTTTGTTAGAGGACAACTCATCTGACAACCCCCCCTGTGCCCTGTGGGGCTGCTCAGGGATCTAACTATGGACCAGTCATCTTCCTCCTCTTTATCAATGACCTGCCTCAAAAGATATCTTACATGTACATTATCCCCTCATTGCAGAAGACTGTACACTTTATCGCTTCATCCAGACCCAAGACGACCCTGCTTCTCACTCCAACCGTTTTTTAACAAATTTGATGATTGAGAATCAGTGTTCGGTTTGTAGTTCAATGCATCAAAGTGAAATATGCGTCACGTGCATCGGAAAAGAAACCCATCCTCCAAGACCATTTTCTCCATTGCCCACACCTGTCACCTCTGTCTGAGGCTTAAAATGTTGGCATTACTATTTCCAACAATCTCCTCTGGAATTCACTTATTGTTATAATCGCTGGTTCGGCCAGTAAAGACATTGACTGTCGTAGAAGACACATTCGTTACACTACTCAAGGAAATAGCTTATGCCGTTCTAGTCCGACCAAAACTAGGTTACTGTTCAAGAGTATGGTCACCTCACACAAAAGCACTGACTCGTAGGATTGAAATGGTGCAACGACAAGTTGCAAGATTGACCATCAATAGATAACACTATACCTCCTCACTGAAATGACCGAATCATTAAACTGGCAAACCCCTCGAAATCCGCCGCTACTTTTGCAAACTTTCTATATTCTATAAAATTGTCCATCACACCATCGCCATTCCCAATACCATTTTGTATCCCTCCATTAGTACCACTACACGTAGATGCCACTTCCAGAGAGCCCTCCTCTCATGTTAAACATTATTGCCTCTCATGCACGTTGTACTTCACTATCACCCTACATCATTGCACATACACACATCTCACATTTGCACATTTAATTTCATGACATGAACCACTTCGGAATACTGGATTTGCAGACTGTAGTGTTTTTAGAAAGATTAGTACGATTATTTGACCCTTTGAAACAAAACACTGCTCTGTTACGTACGATAAAAAACTTTCAAAAGGTTCGATGACAATAGAAACTGCATACAGACTATGTAATGTCCAAGCTTGGCTATTGCTTTATATGGCCAAACGAATAGAGGGCTGTTGAAAACAACTACCTCGAACGACATGCGAGATCACTCTGCAAGACACAACGAAAAAGTGTCGTAGAGATTGCACAATAACAAGTGGCAATATGTTGAGGGTAAACTTGAACAAAACATAGTTTAGTATCATGTTAAAGTCGGAAACCGTCTTAAACCAAGTCATCGTTTAAGCAATTGATGAATTGTGTACTTGATAAATCGATGACGCACTTTGCATAGATAATACAAGTCCACATGTTTCTGTTTAGCTTCATGCAGTATCTACCTATGTTTGTCTCTTGATATTTTCACAGCGTGCTTTGTGTTTGTTATTCCCCCATCGTGGAATGACACCTGAATCTCTCCATTTTCATCAGGGGTGAAAACAACGTGATCAGCCCTCCATTTCCCAGTCACATTTCCCTCCTGGACTATGAACCACTTGCCAACATCTGTAATCTAAAGTAATAAAATTATCAGATTTCACGTTCATTGAAAAGATAGGTAGATGTTTTTGATTTGCTGGCGTCCGGTTGGACGCGAGAGCGGATAACCTTGCTCGGTCCTCAAATAATAACTGTGACCTGAGACTTCATGTCTTTGACACCGGGTTTTTGGATAAGCCATCCTCCACAAATAACATTGTTTAACTCTTACGTTGAAGGACCCGAGTCTTAGATATACCTTTGGAGAGATAAGAAACAAGGTGCACTTTTGCCTCACATCTCGTGGTGTCATGGTGCTAACCTGCTACTGCACAGGCAGGGAATTTGCCTAAGATTTGTAAGATTTCATGCTGGTTTTCCACTTCGAGGGCTATGGATCATGTGCGAGATCATGTAACAAGATGGTGATTTTCTCCAATTTGTCTGCTATGGAAATCTGCAAAAGGTCTAGTGGCGGGGGTCCTTTTTTATCTCTGTCGCAGGCCACAACAAAAGCGTCCACAAAAAGGTGAAAGCCATCACCACAAAAAACGCGAATCTAAGCCTTTTGCATCTCCAGAGTCAGAGGGGAAGATTAGAGAAATGGTCGGTGCTTCACATTTGGTTCACTTAGCTGACTTCTGGTTCCGCTGGGTCAACCGGCTAAGACATCTGATTGGTTTTCGATAGATTTATCTGCAAGTACATGTACGCTTCACAGGGTGGCAACAACCAATCTTGATGTTTTGAAAATTTTAAGCGAAAGTGTGTGCCATAAGCTTTCGCCCTTTTGCTTCATGTCTGTCGATACTATTTAAAGACATATTTTTCTAGTATGAACCTGTAATTTACTTAGGTTCATCCATGTAAACCCCCGAATTTTCAAGTTTGAAGCATTACCTTTGTCATATCAAAATTTTCTTGGACAGGAAAAGACTGCACATCGCACGATTTTTCTGAAAACAAAAATTACATCACTAATTCACGCGTTATGTAGTAGGCCAGTCTTAAATTCCATGTAATATGCTGCCAATGTGCATGGGGCCAGTTTTACCATTGGTCGGAATTGCAGTTGTATTAAAGACGGTCGACAACAAATTGGTGCAAACCCGGTGCTGCATATTTTCAGTAAAACTGGCCCCAAATATATTTATCTTACCACAGTGCTTTCACAACTATCACGTCTGCTTACTACTTTCTCTTGTTAAAGATTTTGCTGGACTCACTTATGGTTCTAACAGAAAGCTGAAATATTCAAAGATTCACATTTTCTATATCCATACAGTAATGTGCAACCATGGGGGCTGTTTTTCGAAGGGTCTAATATGAACGCAGGTCGCACCACCAGAGTCGTATTTTTTGAAAAGTATGAACTTACGATACGCCAGAGTATAGGGTGTCGGTTTTGATCCCATGAGCAGAATTTTTGCGGCAGCACCTCGCTCTTATTCAAATATTGATTTGTGTAGGCGCTGAACTTCAGTGTAAATGGTCTTGCTTTAAACTATTATGCGCACGTGGCTAAATTAGTCCAATGGATACCTTGGTGAAGACATAAGGCCGTTTGTAAATCGTTGTCATACAGTTTGCGCCTTTGTTCATCCGTAAGATGTCGCCTCCTGCTCAGATAATAAATCTGCGAGTCGCCGACAGTGCCCAAGTCGTCAGTCTCTGAGATGAGCTTTTCGTAAATTATGGCGGTGTTATAGTCCGTGACAACTACGCGGATTACGGCTGAAACGGTAACGCATTTTTAGCAATTATATTCAGTATAATTATGTGGATTTTTGTGATCCTTCAGCTGGTGGGTGACTTGGACTGCAGGACGGATAAATGTATATGACCAGGCTGAGAATAGAAATTCGATCCCAACTAATTGAATTATATTCCCATCTACAGTATGTCCGACAGTCACTTACTGCGGCTTTGAAACAGGATACACTGAACAATTCATCACGCGTATAAAAAGTAGTTCTTCCTGCCGTACATAATTTTAAATTAAGAACAACAATAAGTTGGCATTTTAATTCAATTCTTTTTATAGTAAGAGCGTACTTGAATGTGTATCATCGTGGTAGACGAACTCGGACGGCGGTCTGTCGTTATGATGATCCAAAGTCCCTTCTACGTCACTGTAAAGCAAATCGATTTGTCTCGCACGTAATACTAGCGAAATGCGACTTAACTAAATTAAAAAGACTCATAATTAGATACCATAAAAGATAGTGAGGAGAAAATTCCGTATACTGTAAATAAATAAGTGCATATTTAAGCATGTGCCCCTATACATGAACGTAAATCCTACATCCTGAATTACGTGATTGGCCCTCTGTTCGAAACATGCAGAGAAACCCAGGAAAAAACATAAACACATGGGAGCAAGGCTTAACTTGTTCGTTGTAAAGTGGAACATTTGAAGTGTACTAAAATTAAAGTTATCATTTGAACTGAAAAATTCTAACAAATGACGAGACACATGCAAAGATGCGGGCAAATACTTGAGAGAAATGCTGCATTTCACAGCTATTTAGCTGACAATGTTTAGTTCATAACCAAACCGCTTGGCGTTGAAAAACGTCACCGCGCTCCTCCGTTGTTGCGTTGTTTTCGAATGAGCTGGTAAATCAAGTCACAGACAATGTGTAGATGCGACATTTTTGAATTCGGATGTTTCGATGTAGTTTTTGGTAACGGAAATATAATCCTATCACGATGAAGAAGAATATGTGAGAAAGCCTAATTCTATTCTTGTTCTACAGCTAGCTAAACAGGGCAAAATGCAGCTGTGAAAATCTATTGTTTCGTTTGTAAATGTACAAGCGCATAGTCCTGCTGTAAAGGCATGTGATAAAATACACACAGACATCTTGTGGCCCAATAAAATGACTATAGTTTGAATATTCGATAAACATGGGCGGTATAGACCGTCACGCAAATGTATCACTGGTCTATTGCTTACTTTGATTTATAAATGTTTGATCAATTTAAACTTGTCAAAACGCCCGAAGTTAGTCTCGGATATTTTGCATAATCACGTGGAAATGTTAAAGAACGATAAGAAGTTAAATTACAGGTGTCCTTCACGGTTGAAGAAATGAACCGTTCCGTTGGCGTCAAGAACGAAGGACTCCGCTCTCCACTTCCCCGCACTAGTCATGTTCGCCCCATGGTCGATGAACCATCTGCCATTGATCTGGAAAAACGCATTGGAGCAACAATCGATTTTGTTCTCGTCAAGTGGTAAAAAAACAAACAGAGACACATGTTAAGAAATCACTATGTCAGGTACTTTACTTGGCGCCAACTGATGAGTGAGTTAGGGCAGACCAAAGTATTGCGTAACTTAAGACCAAATAAAATTCAATAACGTACGAACAACATAACCAACATGAGGGGAAATGCAATTTCTTATTTAACCTTCTGTAATAAAAGGGTAATTGATTGCACGTGGCTGAGTTGTTCATCAGGGCAGCAATGGGACTACATGGCAATAATTTAATGAAGAGCAGTATTAACTAAGTTTTCCCTTATGTATGGGGTTCTAAATTTTGGTTGATGTACGTGCAAAGCGTAAACTAATTTGTCTCGCTATGATCGAATGATAACACTGTACTGTAAATTTTCAAGGCAAGGAGTTCCTAGTGTTAATCCGGAACAGACTCATTAGAGAATTTTATGAACTGTAAGAAAACGAGCAGGCCAATTTTACAACGAATGGAATTAATCTACTACTTGACTTTTGTCTCAAAATGCTTGTGAATATACAAGCAATTCGGATTCTGAAACGTTGTAAAATATTGTCGTGCTCCTTATTAATTGGGACAACGCAAAAAGTGAGAATAAACTTTTACCTAATTCAAAAATGCTTACGTTCGCAGTGTTAATAGATGGTCAAGAGCCAAAGTTATCATAAACTTGTATTGGTCTTTTCATTATTGAACAAATTGAGTTCAAGAAATTACAAATTCCTCGTCATACCCAGCACAATGAACATTTAGGCAAACCTTCAAAGAAAGAACTGTTTCTAAGAAATTCTCTAATGGTACTGGCACGGAACACTGGCCTTCAACAAAAGTCTTTTCGTAACAATGTTATCAAAGAACCATCCATGATTCCAACAATAATAAACTATACCTTCTCCCTTTCGAATTCCAGCTGAAAAACTGATTCATCGACAACACATGATGGGCTCTTTACTGGCATTGATCCGACACAGTGAATGATCAACGCCCAAACAATGGCAACAAGCACGGAATCCATGACTATGCGCTGCACAGCTCGGCACAACAGCACAAAAACAAGGATGAAAAACTGTTCAACGCCGAATGTTTTATACTGTCGCCACTGGGATATAAATCATTTTCAAGTGCCGTAGGATATTAAAAAAAGAGATGTTGGCGATACCTTGCAAACTCGACCTGGCTGTGACCCGTCGTTCAATCGAGTGCCCTGTTTTTTTCTTTAAAATCCGTCTGCTTCCCACTTCACGACACGTATTTGCTTGTAGTAAAAACTTTTTTTAAAAAATTAGAAAGTATTACAATGTCAACTGAAGGATTTTATTGTATTAATCATAATGGATAAGCGATTCCATTTTGGATGGTTTAGATGATTTTCTTATTAAATTTTGATTCTTAGAGATTTTTTGTTGCTCCGTTTAGTTCTTTCACATTGAAGGCCATGCAGTTCTTTTGAGAACCTGAGCGTGTAGTTCAGTCGTCGCTGTATAATGCAAATGTGAATCCGTGTCTGACATACAGTAGGTGAGCAAACAAAATACTCTCTCTCCACCTATTGCAAATTAGCAAAACTAATGAGGAGGTGTGTGAAATACGGTTTCAAGAATAAATCTGGTCTTAGAATTTCAGATGGGCTTTAGTTTCATTCTTCCTAAAATTGGGATCTTGTTTGCTTAAGGGCACCCTTATATGGCTGAAAAATATACCACTTGTGCCGGTTAGTTGCGTTGCATTTTCTCTAAGGCGTTTGCCAGTTCTGGAATCGAAGCCACACAATCTTCAATTTGACGTTGCTCAGGGACACCAGATTTTGAAGAATATCAACAACAAATCCTCCTCAGCAATTAACAGCAATAATAATGCCATATTTTTATTTGCATCAACAGTTCAATCTTAACTCTTATCCTTGGCACGCTGGTTTCGGACCTAATCTAGACCGTTTTCTGTCTTAATTTTGCCCTCAAGAATGATCATGATACGGGACCAGGGCAAATTGGTCTTAAGGCAGCCGAAGTTAAGACAGACAGGTTTCATGAAAGGGATCCCATATAGATGTACAAAAAGAATTATGGCCAAAAGCTTGAACACATTTCTTCATGCATAAGTTATTCCACTTCATCAAAATATTAGCTGAGAAATTACATGTATAACTTGGTCAAAAGCTTAAAATATTTTGAGTTCCTAATGACTTTGAAGCATTTTCTCTGAACAGTGGTCAGTGCAACTCTGATACAGCATTGTTCGAGAAAAGAGACTAAAACTCGGTTCAGTGTAAGGTGACTGAATTTAAGGTTTTGTGCATTAACGGAAATGAGCGCTGCTTGGGGTTCAGGGATATTTCACATCGAAGTACACATACATGTACATGTATAAGGTAAATAAGAACGAAGGGGTTTGCTAAGTCAATACCGTGGCGAACCAAAAATCAAATTTCTTCATTTCACAACTATGACCTACGTCTAATCCTTTTACTTAAAATCGAACTCGGCCACTGGTCTGATATAACGTGCCGATTTTTGAGAACCAGTTTTATCCGCTGAATAACGGGCATCAAACTGGTTATAAAAATACGGACACGTTACATCCCACTATTGCTTAACTCGAAATTCTTTTTGGAATTATCTGTTCCACTTTTATGCAAATTCAGTATGAGTTCCAGGTACATGTATCTACAGTGGATGCACAACCAAGTCACGATGGCCTTCGTAGATACATGTAACTTTATAATCATAATTCGAGATCTCAGTTTCGTAGTTTAAGTATGGGAGTGTTCAAGTACACTTCAAACTCGGACAGCAAACGTGTTTGTACATGTATTAACTCGACACAGACCAACAGCCACTGATGTTGAGTTCACACAAAAGTAGAATAGAATGCATGTATGTCAAACATATTTCGAGTTCAATTTGTAGTAAAAGACGTGCCCCCGGGTCTAGATTGTTTGTGGTACTTCGATCACTAAGTTAAAACATAACGAACGATACTTGCTACTGTGTGAACGAAGTGACCCAGTGTAGTGATGTAAGTGATGTGAGTAATTTTACTTTAGTATCATCGCATCCAAACTGCTTCTGGAATTATTACATAGTATGCTTCTAGCTTTTGCACAATGGTCTTAGATATACATGTATATAATCACGACAGGCTCCCATGTCATCGGAGTGGCTACTCGACTATTACACTGTGCTATCAAGTAGTTACAGACCAGTCTTAAAGTGGCCAGAGGAAGTAAAGTCTTCAAGAATTCTACAGCATCCGGATTTGGCCGGATGGATTCATAAGAAAATTGGAGGTCGTTAGTTCAAGTTTAAAAATGAAATACATGCTTTAAGACAGTGGAGGCATAGGTGACACTCAACACTTTTTGCTGATTTTGGGCTTGAAAACCACCCAGGTTTTGGAAGCTACAGCACTCTGGTCCGCAGTGCAATGACCGGGATATATGAACAGTATACTGGAACAAAGACTTTAGGAACCTTGCAAATAGTCTATTGAAAATGACTTCAAAGTCCACTTTCCCACTGATAATTGGCGAATACTAAGGGAGGATCCAGGATTTTGAGTTAGCGGGAGTGGTGCCAGGACATAATATTAGCCAGTATTTTGTCTGTCACACATTCGCTCCCCCGAAATGCCAAATGGGATCTGGGATAGCTTTAGTGAGGGCCAGGACCCGTTGGTCCCCCTTAAATCTGCCACTGACTACCAAAAGGGCAGCCGGCTACATGAAAACGACCTTAAATTCACCCCAAAGACATCATTCGCAAGCCATTACTACGAAATGAGAGACAACGACATCAGATTGCCAAAATTCTCCATATTACAGAAATCAGGTGAAAAGTGGAGGCCGACCAGCCAATTGTTTCCAAAACCTAAAGTGTTTGAAAGGTAACTAAATTTCATGTTCGCAAGCGGTGGAAGGTTTCAGAAAAATCACAGCAGGGCAATCAGTGAGTCAAGTGGTCAACAATTGTCAATCCTTCACGCAGAACAGACTTAAAAATCAACTAAATGACATTCACAGCCTTCAGATAGAAGACGATACTACAAATATCCAGCCAAACCAGTAGACACCAATCTTTAATGAAATTTTGGTGGAGGTAAATTCAACCGTGGCTCAATTGAGTGCCAGCGTAAGAGGAATCGTTTTGAAACCGACACGGTTGTTAGGCGAGTCCACTTTATGGGACCCGGGCCCAGAGTCTACTTCCTGTTGTAGACTCGGGCATTGACCAGTTACTTGTCTCGTTTTGAGTTAACTTAAAATTTTGTTTTCTAACTCTGCAGTGGCGGATTTGGGGGGCAAGGGGGCCTTGACCCCCTAAAATTCTCCTACATACCATCTGGTAGTGCAATGCATTGACCTCGAACAATGCCCGTTTACCGTTTTTTTAGTAATAAGGTCAACAAACCCAAAAATTCGAGACCCTTGCATAGCTACATTTTAGGCTGGGCGCGCGCATGTGCCGAAATTCAGGTTATTCCTGTGACCTGTCCCCCTCCTCTAACTCAAAATCCTGGATCCGGCCCTGTTGTATAGCGTCAAGTTTCTAGGTGGAGACTGTGTCAAGTCTGAGTTCAGAAGCTACATCCTGTGTCCTGGCTTCATCATATTGGCACAAACGTGTGGTATGTGGAGGGACTGTTTTTTGACGCCTATTAAAATGACGTGAGTCAAAATCACGACTTTTAGTGAACATACATTGGTTTGTTCTTGTAGCTACAGTAACTACGAGGCATTTATCAATATACGAAGCAGAATACCACTCCGTTTTCCATCATCAGCCAACCGGAACGGAATGTTTGAATGTTATTGCCCAATCACGCAGATTGTCCAAAAGTTACTCCGCTCCAGTAACCAACGTGAAATCATGATACAAGATCTATTTCCTATGATACCGCTTGTTCCACTAGGAAAGGGTGTAAGAAAATCAGTGAAATAGCCCTTGATGTAATGCGAGTGTCATTTCTGCGATTGTGCAACAGTTGTACATTTTCGGAAGCTACATCTTACACTACGTTACCACAATGCCTTGGTTGACCGCAGGTAGAAGCCATGGGTCACGAAAATGAACGTACAACTTGCAAGTCCACGGCGAAATTGAATCTGAAGTGCATTCCAAAGCTCGACCATCGCGACAGCACAAGTGGCTCTGGTTCTAGATTGGTTGAAGAGCAAACCAACTTTAGCGGCATCCATTGAGATTCGAGTCAATTGACCTATCGCAAGCTCCGTCCTCTTACGTAATGTCGACTAACAAATAATAAGTTCTACCCGGCAACGTATTGTTTGTCGGGTAAAATGGCGGCTTGGAAACGAAGGTGTGTCAATAATACTTCGTTCTAAATTGTCAGTTAAGCCGTCACTCAAAATGCAGGCGGTTGGTCAATTGTGACATTACTATTGGGATGGCACAGTGTGTACCTAACGTAGCAACATTGCAATGGCTTGGTCCACACTACCGTGGCTTCGTCAGGTTCAGCCACACATTCTGTCAGGACAGTTTGCGGCTGTTCATATTACGGACATTTTAATCGCCACAAAATTGTTCTCCTATCTCGATGGTTCCTGAAATCTATACTGGAGGTGAAAAATAAATCATAGTGCTTAGATATATCTATTTGAGTTCTACTCACGAAGTACATTTTTCAAGGTAATAACAGATCTCATAGATACTTTGATTACCAGCCATTTTTTTCAATGAAGTGTATTGATTAGACAAACTTAATAATAGCCAGCTCTTCAGAATTCATGTGCACTCTCTTCTACAGTGTAACGAACAAATGTTTTGTGCCGTGTTGTCCATATGATCTGCATGAAAGTGCGTTTACACATTCATTGGGGCCATTTTAAGGCCCCACAATAATGGAATGAAGCAAACGGGTTGCAAATGAATACAAAACGTGACAAGTTTTAGAATATCGTCAACTCCAATGGCTTTTACCTGGCTGCGGGCGTCATATCGTGGGATAAAAAGTTACTGGTTCTGTCCAGGTTACTTAGCATAAAGCAACTTCCATTGCTTAAATATCTGCTCACTGATAAACTGGCGATTACAGGAAACCAATGACAAAAGATATATTTTGTTGGAATTCCACCCAGCGTGACTGAATTAAGTTAGGCCGAAATTGCGATTTTCGGACGGGAATAATTTAAGTTTGTGTCAGTTACTCTTCTGGTTAGCAATGAATGGCCTGCAGGCAAGCCATCGTATTATCGCGTGTAATGCGAAAAAACTAATTCACTGTATTTAAGAATCAAAACAAAGGGTTCCACCCAAATCTCGGACCAAACTAGTTTTCAAAGATTGGGCCACATATGACGTGAATGTTATGTGTGTCAAGAGAGTCTCAAACTTACTTGTTAAGTTGTTCTGGGCTCGCTATAACGAACCTTAGCTAAGACAAACCTTAAGTTTTTGTAAATTTTAAGATTAAAATTTAATTTGTCTGAGACCGTTTCAAGAAAGAAATCTTTAGTTTGGATAACGTTTTTGGTATGAGTTTTGTCCTAGTTTTCTTACCGTAAGGTTCCAAGTTTGAAAGTCAAGAAAAATATCAGACTTGAGTCAAAAATGAACTTAAGTCAGTTTCTTGGAACAGGCCCCAGGCTGATAGCTCAGCATGGCAACACCAGGTGCGTAAAAAGATGTGAAAAAAATTGTGTACCTTTTTCAGTCCATCTTATTGCCTAATAAAACAACTTTAGAATAAGGATCAGACATGTTTATTGCATGAAGACAATAATACAATTTACAATGTAACTTCACAATGATGTAAGCTCAGCTCTTTACAATGTAACTTTAAATTATAGATCTCTACGCCTCTTATGTCTCAAGGACTGTGACTGAAATTTTAACTAAGTATTCTTGCATTGTCTAACATTTTTGTCATCAAACTTCGGCAAACATCAAACAGGAGTCAAATGAAGCTCGTCTCTAATATGACCAACGTTGCAGATGTCGCAGTGTTTCACTCTCGGGTAGACATGCGTGGCACCTTGTTTTAATACAAAGTTTGGTAATCAAGCATCTAAATCGAGGGAGGTTTACTTCCCAGATGGGTGTCTACACAGTACAGGTATTTCTCAAACATCTCTACTATGCAACCATTTACGTCTACATGGACAGGCTAGCAGGGGGGAGGGGTCTATAGCAACCACTTTTTTCAGTGCTGATCCACCCATGGTCTAGACGCATCAGATGCAGTTAGTCAACAGATTGGGATCAAACATAGGCTATAGTACATGGACGGTCAACTCCGTATACTTTCAATGGACAAAATCTGTGGTATAACAGGAGCAATGACGTCATGTTTCACTACCGGCACCTGGCCAAATTATCTGGTTTTATTTCTGACACTTGCGTCGTCTGCTAATCATAGTCGGTGTTGAGTCGTCACAATACACTAACCGGAAACGGAAATAAAAACATTAGGAGAGTGGCGGCTCCTCTAGGACAGTACGCAAGAAAATTTCAGAGTTGATAATCTGTTGTCTATAATCTATGTGTAAATCAATTCTTGTATTATAATCCAAACCGTTGTATGGGAAATCTTTACAATGTCAGTCGCACGTTCAATCTGTTGCATAAGATCACGAAGACAGGGCAGTAACGCCTAGTTGACAGAGTACGTTCCAGTGAATAAATAGAATACCAAGTTAATGAGACGTGCCCCCCTTACTTTCCAATTATTGACTAGGGCTCTAAACACCAGTCATAATTATCCCATGTATGGCAGAGTTCAGGTAATGCACCAAGATCACGCGACATTATTGGTCAAATGTAGAAGCTGAGCCTGAGCCTGAGTCTGAGGTAAACGATCACACCAGGGTCTACACAAACTATGACTCAAGCAAGCTCAAGCCATTAAGTGATAGAAAGTGATATTCTTTATGACTTAAACCACTATAGGCATTGGCAAGTGAAATACACCAGAATGTTACAAAATTGGACACCGATGGCCAGCCGTTCAATGAATGCCAAATTATTCGTTTTTCTGGTAAAAGTCATTTGCTACGACGGGGGCCAGGGGTTAGGAGGTAGCACCCTTTTGAATTTCGCCATAACATTATAAAAATTTCTAAATAAAAACTTCTAAATCTGAATTAGTAATGAGTTTTTATTTAACCTTATGAACTTTCTCGTCCTCTGGTTGTGATGATTATTTTGGAACTTCAGCCACTTTGGGAACCACCGGTATTTTGGGAGCTTTCGGTACTTCTGGGGCTTTCGGTACTTCGATAACTTTCAGTGCTCCGGTAACGGCCACTGCAGTCTCCTTGTCGCTGACTTCTGAAATAAGTGGATGTGTTAAAATGAAAAAGGTGTGCGATTACAGAATGGATAAATAATCTAAAAGTCACCAAGACGTATATATGCACAGTGTATTAGAGCTTGTAACCAGACGAAAAGTCTTGAACACAGATTATATTAGCATTTGATACTACTGTAGATATGTAAGATATGGCTCTTGATTAGCCCGTTAACCTGCTCAATTATAACAGTTGAATTTCCAAAATTGATTCTATGACTTTAACTGAGCGCGGGTTAAACGTTTTGATCTCCATGCCGACGTCATGCTCACATCTCGCGCGAGCCCTACACTCAGTACAGCTGTGCACATGATTTTTTATGTCACAAAAGCATACATTTAAAGTCATTGGGCAGTAATTAAATAAAGATTTGGCTCGGAACAATTGTAGTAGTAACACCTATCTCAGGTCCGCTATCGTATTTAAAGTAAGCGGAATATGTCGGGACTTTACAAAACATTAATTATCTTCGTGTCGGCGTATTGTCAAAACAAGCAGGTCAGAGTTCTACAACGATACCACCTCGCTAAAATCTAGCCAAAATCACGTGTTCTCATTTACACGACAGTATCTCATGTAATCTCGCAAACTCTTGCTTTTTAGCGAGGCTCGAGAGATGATGAACTCCAACCATTACTTTAGTGGTAGTACTAATATATCAGGTGGGACTTTAACTAACCTTTAATTGGACACTTTCCTTCCAAACTTTTCTTTTCTGCCAATGGTAGCTGAGTTCCCTCGATTGGCGCTCCACTGCTCTGGTCCACACAATAACACATCCCCTTGTTACACTGCACTGGGTAATAGTTGCCTATAGGGTCGCAACGAACGCTGGATCCGTCTTCCTCGAGAGTTTTCTGTGTATAGAATTCCCTAGCGCATCCTACATGTTTGAAAGAATCCAATACAATGCATTGGAGTGTGTTTTTTTGAAGTCATGCTTTTGAACACGTGAGTGAAAATATACATGTAGTTCACTGCTTGGCATCTAACCATTTGGCGAAACTCTTTCGAGTTAGTAAAGATCATACACTATTACAAAATGTCTCCTTAGTGTTTTGCGATTACAAAACTTCTGTCATTATCAACAATAACCAAAAAATGGCCACATTGAAAAAAAAGTTTCATTCCAAAGTTTGCATGATGAAAGTTTGCAAGTACTGCACCCAGTACTCACTGCTTCCGTTGCATGAGCGATGGTGTTTCAACTTCTGTGTGGCGGTAGAAAGCAACCAGGTTTAAACGAAACAGAGTCACGTACATAGAGCTCGTACTCCCTCATAAGTTAAGCAAAATATTTCACACACTTGACAAGAGGTGGAGACGCAATAAGCAGTTTCTGGACACGTTCTGATAAAAGATTCCACTGCATCAATTACGGTGTTTAGACCGGCTGATTGTCAAAGCAAGAGAAAAAGACTTACCGCATACGAGATGGTCGGCTGCCCATCTATCGAGCTCTATGAATTCTGCAATGGCCTTGCCATTGGGAGTGACACAGTAGCAACTGAAACCGAGGCATTTTGCTACAGTAAGTGCTTGGGGTGCGCAAATCAATAGTTGAGTTGGTATTTCTTATCAGGTCTTTGTGTTATGTGCCTACTCCTTTGCAACGTCCCCTTGCCATTACTAATAATTCAATTTAAAAGGATTGCACAGGATTTCATTCAGGATACGGATACTTTTAAAACTCAAGAATTCTAACACCATGGATGGTGAACATTTTCCCCCGACAGTTTCAATGCCTTTGTCACTTTCAATTATTATCCTGAGTGATCTGGAAACTGCATGTACAAACGTGATTTTACAGCAGATGGAATAATATTCCCTACTCATGAGCGGCGCACCATAGGGAGCTACATGTAGGGTACAGCCTACTATTTTTTCAGTGCACCGCCGCCCATGGTCTATGGGCGGTGCACCACGGGGAGACTGGGGAGCTATAGCCTCATCAATTCTTTAGTGTTGCACCTTCCATTCTATTATAGAGTAAAAGATGACACTACGCTACACACTGATTATTACACAACTGACACTTTGACTTACACTGAACCCGAGCATTGCTTGGCGCTGTAACTTCCATCCTTCTCGCAAATCGGAGGTTCTGCTCCGAGCAGCGGTGAACCTGACTCCAGGCCTTTCTTGATGTTTTCATTGACAGAATCTCTCAACAGTTCGCATGTCTCCTCTACGCATTCGCAGTTGTTGCAGCCATTATCATCCGTCTTGTATCCATAAGGGCAGTAGCTGGCACAAAGCACATTGGGACAAATGTGTTCTCCAGAGCCTTCTGATATCAAGAAAGTGAAAAATGCAGTGTTAGACGTGTTTTGATCAAAACCTAATTTTTGAAGATAATTGTGTGGATATGAGGCTAAAAAGAAACGTTTTAGCGGTAATACAAACTGAAACTTGACTTAAAACCGTGAAGTTTTTTGGTGTTTGTGATGAATTACGCCTTAAGTACCACACTGCGCTAATAAAGGCGCGCTGAATTTTGCAGACTTCCAACTAAAACAAATCACGTGAACGGTCCTGTTTAAGGTTATCTCGTATATCAAAAACAGGGTTTGTCAAACAGTAAAAGTAAATATTTTCTGAAATAAAAAATATAAGGGATTATAACATGTTATGTTATTATTACGTTAACACCCTTTTCAGTCAAAATTTCCATTTTATGAAAATCTTTACAACGTTATTGAGATCGACGAATGAAGTTTTAAAAAATAAGTAGATCACCTATTTCACCACTGCCTTCTACGTGACCGCTTCCGTCCACGTGACCACTGGGTTCGACTTGCCCACTTCCGTCCACGTGACCGCTCCCGTCAACTTGACCACTTCCGTCCACGTGACCACTGCCTCCTACTTCTTCACCACTGTTAACTTCACCACTATGTTCGATTTCAGCCTGTGCATCATCGCTTAATTCAGTGGTTTGCTCAGTTGCTGAAAACAAACGCAGGTCTCTTCATGAAAAGAATCCAGCGTTGACACCAATATCGAGCGGTTTGCGTACCTCAAAATTTGCATGCATTGATGAAAGACACCATGCTATTAATTACCCCAGGCTGCTGATGTTATGGTTCTCTAGATGATGAGACCTATTTGTAAACACACTGAGGATGAAAATAGTATTTTCAAATAATTTGTTTTGAAAGTTTTTAATAGCATATTTGAGGAGTACACGTGAGCAGGTTTTGAATTTTGAAAATTGGAAAGAAATGTCAGTGACAATTACAAATAAAACCTTTGTTAGATGTCGTCATATTATGACCATCGATATTTCTGCTGTGTTTGCAACATAATTTGTTCAATTACCAAACCACCAGGAAGCAGGTGAAGACTAAGGTAACCCAAGGGTCATCCTACAATTCTTGGCATGTGGTGAGATTTCAGTGACGTGGTACGGACTACCTCAGCAGGTCTAACATCTTCAAGCCAATTACCAGCAAACACTATTCCAAACAAAATTTGTAACGTCACCTTGGACTTAAATAATCATTGCAGTGTCGATACCTATGTAAAATTTCAGTAAGCCAAGCTGGAACAAATCAACATTAAAGATGAAAGCGCTCCGAGGAGCGACACTTGGCGAAATTAACAGAAAAGACGACGATAGAGATGGTGACGAAGATGACGAATATGACGACGATGGTGGCGATGATGAACAATTCAATTAATGATAACAATCACAAGACGAACGTAGAGGCCAGACATCAGTAAGTATAGGCTACAGTCTTGAGCGACACTTGGCGAAATTAACTGAAAAGACGACGACGGAGATGATGACGATGATGATGATGCTGCACAACACCATAACATTCATATGACGCACTTAGGTGTCATAAATCAGTAAGAAATAGGTTACAGTCTTGTTCGATAAAAGCTAAGCCAACATCAATGCAGTAAGAGCGCTCTACAAAGGAGCAACGCTATCAGAAAATTTCCAATAATTCAATAAGTTGACGTTCTAGAGAAAAATGAAAGATATCATATGAAAGCCCGTTCAAAACTCTATCTAATGTTATATTATCACGCACTTCCGTAAATTTTTCGAAAATAATGTAATTTTGCGTTTTTTCTTAGGAAATTGAAAGTCAAATAACTCGAAAACGCTAAGTCTGAGAAAAAAATTGTTCATTTGAAAGAGTATACTTCAGAGAATCCACATGCAAAATTTCGCGTCATTTCCTTATCCCGTTTTAATGGCCCCTCAGAACGACTAAAAATAGGTCAACTTGAGCCAGATCCGCTATCTTGAAAGCAACTTCTGGTTTTATGGCTTTATGTAATAGCATGTCATAAAAACCAATATCTGAAAAAATTCGAAGGAATTGGCCTATAATGCGCCCTCTACAGGAGAAAATGTTTTTTTCCCGAAATCATGGTGCGCATGCGCGTGTGCCAATATTTCCGCCATCTTTGAACGGAAGTGAACAAGTTCCGGAGTACACGTAGTGCACATCCGATCCAATAATTGTGCCGATTTGCAGCCCTGTACGTAAAAAATTGTAGCCTCCAGAAGCCATTGAATCTTAAAATGAAAACAAAATGGCCGCCACAGCCGCCATCTTAGATCTGAGTATGACGAAAAACAATAGGCTTCCAGCACTACCGGTCTACGTGTTATGTGTAAATTTCGTGATGATCTGACGAAAATTGCGACCTGTATCGTGCGAACAAAAAAACTTGATGGAAGACCAACATACTTGGCGAAATTTATTGAATCAACGAGTGACCAACGGGACCACTATGCGAAACGCAGCCATATTGTGAACAGTTGGTTTGGAAAGTGCCCAACAAGACTCTAGATAATTAATCAAATTTTACCTAAAGTTATCCCTAAAGAAGGTGCTATCGTAGTTTTGCGTGATCATTGTCCTAGTACTAAATAACGTCAGGTCTCTGATGTGTAATTAGAGGTTGTTAGGTAATGCATTTAATCAAACCTGTCCCACCCACCATTACAAAACATGGCTACCTCTTAACCTAATTCTACACCGTCTTATTTCTGACACATCACCTAATTGTTTTGACTGTAACTTATGAAGTTTCGTAGCTGACTTTGTTTGAATTGGTGAGACAAAGTATATTTAAGTCATCAGTGTCCAAATTGTGCAGCATTTCTTTATGAATATAGTGACTGAATCTATAACTTTGAGACATTATACATTACTCGAACCTCTGCAAACTAAAAAAGTTTCCCTACATAGCAATCTTTATAACTCTAAGGACGCCGACCTACGGAAACGTCCAGCATGCAGGACAAGCACGTTAAACGCTTTTAAAATGATTAAAACAATTCGATTTCAAAAAGAGATACACTGTTTACCGTAAGGATCTTTCAAACACAACTTTGAAGCAACACTGTGAATTGCATCGAGTGCTGTGTTTCTCGTTTTCGGATCGACCTCCTGTTTCCTGGTCAGTAAGTATGTTCTAGCCTCTACAACGTTATCTGGGTTGTCTGTCTGTGCTATATTGCGCTCGTAGATAACTAGGAAGTCATTGCCGGGGTCTTCGTAAACCACTCCCCTCACACCTGTGGGAAGGTAAAACATGCCACAAATGTATTCGTGAGTCCTGTAATCACATGTCATTTTCCTTAAATAACACTTGATATTTCGTAGGCCAAATCATGAAAATAATAGGCATGGGACAAACCTACGGTGCGATATTATTTTTATACTAATTATCGACATCTTAAACTGTTTTTGAAACAACGGAAACACAGGTAATTTAAACAAAGTTAATGTCCCAGTAAAGTACCATGAGAGGACATTTTTAACTGCACAAAGACGAACAATAGAGTGCCTAATTACTTTTAAAATTCAATAGTCACGTGATCAACCAGGCACAAGGAAAATGGTCAATTATATTAGTACGCAAATACTTTCCTAATTTCCATTTTGTCGAGCTTAATTGAAGCCCCCGCTTATGGGAACTCCACACTGTTGCCTCAAGCCTTCGCGCCGTAACCGTTTCTTCTTAGGTATGCAAGCGTCCTTACAATGCCAATTATCTTGAGCGGTGACAGTTTGCGACGTGACACAGTTAATGCCTAAATAATGCATAAGGGTGGTTCTCCAACGAAATATAATAAATGAACGTACCCGGTGTTTTACTGGTTAAAATTACTTACTAGTATAAGTTTCTCCTTTAAATAAAAAGGAAGCGTCTCTATGAGGTTCTAAAGTTCCGGAGGTAGTCCTGAAAAACACCAGCAATTACAGTGGGAGACATCATTGTCTGCAGACGATTCTTTCCGCAGGTTCAGCTTACTCAGGCGGATTAATAATCAATCACTCTCCAATCAAATCTGCAAATGCGTGATAAAAGCTAATACCACGTCCTTCACTCCATATGCGCAGCGATATCTCGCGAGAACTAGCTTTTCAGGGCCGGGTCTTAGTCGATTGTGGGAGTAATTTTGATATTGGTCCTAGGTCGGTTGAAAAGATGACAGGCAGAGTGAATCAAGTAAAGTCATTGAGTATTTTTTGGCGTCGCTGAAATAAAACAGAAAATCAGTGTTCTCATAGTCAACCTACTGTTCTACTGTTCTACCCATAAAGCGGTCGTATGCCATAAGAACGGCTACATCACGACATCTGAAAAAAGAGACGCTGGATACACCCTCTTACAGTGTACTGACGGCCTCCAAACCAGACGTTTGATTGTTTTCTTGTAAAGTTCAGCCCTAATTCCAATGACGTTGCTTATTAAGCCCTATTTGCCGAAGGCGGTCGCACGTGATTGGCCATGATTTGACATTTCGAATATTAATGCTAAATATTCAAATTAACACGTTAGACAGGAAGCCATTTTGAACGCCCGATTTAGGAGGCTGGTTTATTCTCTTTTCAAACTTCTTACTACTTCATATGACTTCTCTTACAAATCCCTCACCTAAAAACGATGTTGAATAAATGATAAGTTTTATTTGCTTTAGTGTGTTTTGCTGTTACATGTACAAGCATTTTCAGTCACGTCATTCGACTACCCTCTCAAGGAAGAACATCACATACCTCGGTACTGATTTTGTAAATTCATTAGCGGAAAGCAAAATCTTGATCCACGTAGTTGGTTAATAGCTGCGCATTAAAAATCTAGCATCAACACGGTCTAGCATTCTGTTACATTGTGTCCGCCATTATCAAACCCCAATCATGCTAGTGGACACGGAAAAAGACTAGTAGTAGACATATGTAGAAAATAAATCAATTACTGGACTTATTGAGTTGGATACTTTGCGTCTCGTGACTCGTCGTGACTCGTCATGTGATCCACAGCACAGTTTGCGCGGGATACTCTTTAGTGCCCTATCCCACTTCCTTGGCAACAGAAACCTGAGGCCCCCTTGTCTGTTTAGGCTAGGATCCTCAATTCTTTCATAAATTGCTTCCTTGCCATCTCCCCTGAACCAATTTTCCTTTCTATCCAGAATCGTGACATAATCCAGGGAGAAAGAATGGTCTGTTGCGGCTATATGACTGAAAACCGCAGAATCATAGCAGTCCCCATAAGTGGGCCCACGATGTTGATTGATACGACTAGAGTTGAGAATCTTAGCCTAAACGGACAAGGGGGGCTGAGGTTTCTGTTGCCAAGGACGTGGCATAAGGTACTAAAGAGTATCCCGCGCAAACTGTGATGTGGATCATATGACAAACCACGTGACACCTCAGTGGCCCGCTGAAGTCCCCAAGGAGGACGCAACGTAGCCAACTCAATAAACCGCAAGTCCAGTGATTGATTTATTTTTCTACATATTATTACTCAACTGGATGTCTGAAAATTTTCATCGCTGTCGTAGACATAACGAGTACTTCTTTGTTTCCCTGCTAAGGTGGCGCTGCTAAAGAAAGTAAGGAGAGGTCTCCATCTTTAAGAGATAGCCTTCTGCTATAGTATAGAATATAACTTACTGAACGTCTTCTGAGTTGTAGTACAGAATAGTTCCGTTGTGAAGTGTCAGGTATGCATTTTTCCACACGCCCTCGTTGAGAACATCGTTCTGAATGTACCACTTTCCTTGGTACTGGAACAGACAAAGGATTCGCTCAATCCTGTTCTCAATGTGAAACTATTATGGAATCAATATATCGGTACAAATGCAACGCTGGCCGGAAAACCCTTTGTATGATTGAGTAAGTTTTCGAAAAATGAGACAGTTCACATTTCTGAGCCATGTGTGACGAGGATAATTTATGACGTCACACTCAGCTTTTCAAAGTTTTGGATGTCTTCATAACAATTCACAATTCAAATTAAAACTTAACTGCCACCAGGAAGGAAAATGAAAAATCAATCCCAAGGCAAAACAATAATTTGTGTTCAACTGTTGACCAACTAAATGCACCTGCTGTGCTTTGAGGGCTAATGGGTCTACCGCGGATTCGGAGAAGACACAAACATGTTTTAGGTTAAAGGCGAAGGCAACCTTTTTCCACGTCATTTTGAGCTAAAATAAGGTTGGTTAGTTATCTTAGACATATTTTCCACTTAATTACAGCTTTTCGTAATTTTATTGATTACTCGTTCGCTACTCCGGAAGTGACGTTTTAGGAGGCAAGCATTTCGCGCCAATTTCTTTTCATATAGTCTGACTGTGAGAGCTGCCGAGTCAGTCATTGTTCTACCTCGGTTGTGTTAAGTTCCGTCGTCGTTCGCTTTCATTTACTAGTCAGTCAACATGCCACACTGTTGCTGCGTACCGGGATGTAGTAATTATCGGCTCACGCGCGCTTTGGGAGTGCCTTTGCATCGCTTTCCGATGGATGACACACTTCGCCGTACTTGGCTCGTTCGTGTGAAGAACGCAGCGTTACCCGTCCACGCAACGTACAAAGCAGTGGAGAATTACCGTGTGTGTGGCAAGCACTTTCTGCCGTCCGATTACGAAAGGGATTTGTACGCTGAACTGATGAAGGTCCCCGCGAAACAACGCTTGAAGAAGGATGCCATTCCGTCTGTGTTGATTCCCGGCAGTGCCCCGTCGCCACCCCCGAGAAGTGCGTTTTTGAAGCGAGAAGCCTCGCGAGCTGTGGCCAGTACAGTGACTGGAGCCAGTGGAGGCACTTCATCTACTGTCACCCGTGCCTCCGAACGTACCCCAGAGCGTGCAATTCCTGGAACCAGTAGTGATTCGCCCTGTGCTGTTTTCTCCAGCCCAGAGCCTCTAAGCAGCCCTGCAGCGATATTGAGTAGTGGGAGTGATTACAGGCCCAGTTCGACACCCAGTGAAGAGGACAGTTCGTCGTCCAGTGAACAGATCGGTGAGCCAAACTTTGATAAGTTTATTGTGGACTTGTCTAAAGTGTTGGAGCTATTTAGAAGGTGCCAGGTGTGTGGCGAGGGAGTCACACGACACGATGTAAGCAGTTTGGGTGCTCAGGTCACCATCCAGTGGGAGTGTGTCGCGGGACACTCTGGCAAGTGGGACAGTTGTTCCTCTGTCCGTGGTATGCCGGAGGTCCACTTAACCATATCCAGTAGTGGCTTGGCCTCGTCGAACTCTGAACAGCACAAGCATTCCATTGAGGTAGGCATAACAACGCACACAGTGCATTTGCACCAAGATGTGTCACCACGTCTGTCCTCAGTAGCCGCCTCGTTTCTCTCAACAGCTGCCTGTGCCTGTGCGTACTCTGCCTCGTTATACTCGGGCTCAAACATGTACCCACCCACTGAATGTTCGTGAAAAAATTGCTCGTCACCACTTCTGTGAACAAGGTCTCCGTCACTCACACTACTGTCATTGTGATACCGGTCACCGGCTCCAGCCATTTTCAGCTTACAACACACTAAACAATCCTCAAATCCATCGTAGTTGAGTTCTCTACTAACCTATCTTGCCGCAGAATACACGCCGATGGAATGTGGTGGCGACAATTGTTGAAAAACAGCACAAAACAAAGGTAGAATAGAACAGATTCGCACGGTAAAGTCAACGGAAAACCAAGTGGCGGGAAACGCTTGCCTCTTAAAACGTCACTTCCGGAGTAGCGGACGATTAATTTATAAAATTACGAATAGCTGTAATTAAGTGGAAAATATGTCTAGGATAACCAACCAACCTTATTTTAGCTCAAAATGACATGGAAAAAGGTTGCCATCGCCTTTAATAATTGAACAAATGTGTGCGGTACACCTGTGCACAAAACGCAGTCTCGGCATCTAAATCTGCTTTCGAAGTGGGTAATCTCTGTAATACACTATATTAAAATGACGTCATTATGTTAATAAAAGGATAGTTAAACAGAAACACGTTTTAGAAAGGCCACGACAAGTCACTTTTAGGGACGTCTGCAGCGGCAAACGGTTGCAGCAACAAAGTACAGCATAAGTCAGTAATAAGACTTCTTGTTATTTTATTTTGCTGTCCTCTGTTGCTTACATGCATAATCGTTCGCCGCAAACGAAAGCCACAGGACGACACGTCTGGACACTGGGCACTTCCAGCAAGGCTTTACTGGTCTATAGACCCAATTCACGCGGCGGACATTAAAATCCAAAGCGAGGCTCACTGCGATAAACAAAGCGGAAACTTACTTTGGAGTCCAACATGAATTTTAAATCTTAAAAAAATGTGTCAATAATTAACCACAGAGACGTAGAAAAATACAATTAAAGAACAAGTCAATGCACCAAAGAGTTGTCTGACGAAAGGATATAGTTTTGTCAGGAAAACTAGGTTCGAAACATGAAAAGTAAATACGACCAAATTGCGGCGATCGTAGTGTTAAGGATTAGGTATCATGCCGAATGCAGAGCTACGTTTCTTCTAATAAATTCTTGATAAAAATGCTTTCTACATGAACCAGGTCATCTGGCCGTATTGTTGACGAGTTGAAGATATATTTGACAGTGGAGGCTTATAGAATTTTGCTGTCATGTGCAATTAGTCACATCTAGTTTAATTTGTTAAACAAGAGTAGGCCTATTTGCTTCAAGCATAGCCTAGGTCCTGGTGAGGTAGGCGCTACCGGGACTAACAGTTGATTTGTCATTGATCTGAAATAATACTTGAAGTTATTAAATATATATTTTGATTACGATAAAAAACCAGGCTCGCAATTGAAAATAATAATTATATGACCATCAATTCTGCTTTCTTGGTTTTAATAATTGCGTCTATTTCATGTGTTACATTTTTCAAATATCAATCTCGACCGAGTTGAATTTTAAAATTAAAACACCTAATTCTTTCGTCCAAAGCATAACCTCGTTTTAGAGCTCAAATTCAGTTAACTGGACATAACACAGTGGCGGATTTATAGGGGAGCCCAGGGGCTATGCCCCAGCCCCCCTTAAAATTCTCCCACTGGCAGACTCCGGCCATCTGGCAGTTCAGGAGCGCGAATGTCTGACGGGCAAAATCCTGACTAGTACACTGCCTTGCCTCCCCAAACTGTCGTGGACTAAAACAATAAAACGGAACGTGTTTTCCCCCCTCGTCCACTACCGGTCCTAGCTCGAACTCAGTATTTCCCCCCGCTTCACGTTTTGCTGGTTTATTTTTGCTTGCGGCCCCTGTCCCCTCTAAATCTGCCTATGATTTTGTACTTTTTTCAAATTGTCACCCTTGTGGTCACAAGTTATTTGAACCGTTGGAGAGAATTTTTCAATCACAAAGGGAATTTTTAGGCCTCGTGGCCGCGAATTTCGCGTGATTTTTCAATATTTTTGAGAGGGTAATAGAGTCGAAACTTGGCCCCAAAATTGAGGGATTGAGGGCCCTGTCCTTTTTTTAAAGAAAAATGCATCGCGCTTCAACCCATAGTCATGAAAACAGCCTGGCTGGCCGAAGATTCTCCGGTCCCCGTTGCTATGGCGGCATCCAGTCTGAGATGCTACAAATTATGATTCGATAACAGTTATAAATTTTACACGGACATATTTTCCGTCGTCGCGGCGAATGGCAAGGACCCAACGCTTCCGGATCCCAACGTCCTTAGGGATTTTAAAACAGAGTGTCTGTATTTTTTCTAGCTGCTCGAGCAACGCGGAGTACAACTACGCGGATAAGCCACCAGAGCTATCGTAGCGAGTCTCGTTTTGGAAGGCGCCTCCTGTCGGCGTGAATAGGGTCTATATTGGTTAATTCATGATCAGCTACAAGGAGCTGGACGAAGGTCGATTAGAGAGTACAATGACTAAGCATTTCCAGAAAAATCCATTTTTCTTGGCGTAAACGAGCATCAGAAAAGTGCAACACGTGGCATACCCACGTCAAATGATCTTGATTAAAATATCATCACTCACCTTCAGTTTTACAATGTTCTAAAAATATCTGACAATTATTGACGACGTATACATTGCTTCGTCGAAGTCGCTAAGAAAACTTTGAGCGACACAAAATATACATGTACTGTAAGATAACAGTAAGTCATTTGGAAATTAACTGAGGATATACTCTTATAGTTTCATGAGGTCGATTTTTGATGAGAAAAGGTTGCATCACTTTTAAAGCACTGTACAGATTGTCGAATAATCTACTAAAATTACATTTCTTCATTAAGTCAGATTGATATTTCGTCGGCACATTGAGACTTTTCAGAACGCACAGGACACAAAATAATAACGTGCCTCCACCGGAATGTTTTAATTTTTGTAGTACCGTGGCGACGTTGCATAAGTTTTTATTTAAAAAATAAGCAACATAGAGAAGACCCTGGGACCGAGATTTTTCAGATTCATAATAACTCTCACTTATACCCTGTGGCACGGTTTCGACGTTTGATTTCAGAAGACTTGACAGTAGTCCTCCGTAACGGTCTTGTGTGCCAGTAAAGACATGAATTACGGCGGTCTTAACTACGACAAGTCGACACGCAACGTTTGATAAACCAGATCATTGCACCAAGAAATTAGTCCTTACCTTAAAGAGGCCAGATGGTTTAAAGGCTGAATAGTCAACGACACAGGAATCAGTAACCGGCTTAGCGCAAGTCCAACCAACCGCTACAGTGAGCAGTGCCAGGGAAAGAAGTCTTAGCTCCATAGCGTAGGGTATTTGTGGCAGAGGTGTGGCGATGGAAGATTGCCTGTGTATCGTTAGGAAGACACGTTGTCGTGCACCCTTATATAATCTACGTGCCACGTTTTCAAGTGTTTATAATGTCACAAGAATCATTGACGCAACAGATGATGGCGACACGCGAAGAAACCTTTCCCGGGGGTGCGCTGTTTCGCAAGGGTTGGCATGCCACATTTGTAGAATCGTTCACGACAGAATGTTCATGTGTTGAAAACAATTTACGAATAAATGATATCAAGACGTTCCGTGATTTATGTGTTTGTATTTTATATAGTTTGACATTACTTTTGTTGTTCTCATTGTCCTTCAACATTTTAGATATGAACGTTCCTTTCGTGTACAGTATACGTTCACCTTTCACAGCTTGATGATCAATAATAAATGTTGTATGCAAATAATAGAAGACTCTTGTAAATGTGATTGGAGATTGGAGTAGTACCCCAGGATTTGATCTGTGCCTGACCTTTTAATTGACAATTTCTTTTAGTAGTAAGGGCGTGGTGCTGTCCCAAGATAACAATTATAATAATTGGTTCTCGAGTGGACAATAGCAGATGTTGAAGTACTTACCGGAAGTTTGCTCTACTTTGTCGTCTGGCAGAACATTGGGGGTCTTCATTTGGAACTGGGTCACCCATCCTTTGCAAACGCGTCACTGTGTTAGTGCGTCGTGTTTCGTGTTGACCTCTTTATTCAGAGCGCGTGACGTACACAGAGGAGTGCTGGCTATCAGTAACGCAAGCAGCTCGGCTACGCTAGTAGGCAATTACATGTACATCGCCTTGAATGCCGCAGGCCAAGGGTGATACTAGGCCTACATCCCGCAAAAAGTTACGAATTTCAAAATACATGGAATAAAATCAAATGAAACACGCATATATATACATGGAGTTATAATTAACACATACCATAAGTCTGGAGACGATTCTGTCAAGATAATTTGAACAAATCGAAGAAAATGTGTCTCACTTTGCTCGAGTTTCTCTTACCGAGTGCCATTTTGAGGAAGTTAGGTGGAATCACACATGTTAACGAATAAAAAGTCCAAGGAATACAAATCTTACAAATTTCCCCTGATACCTTCCCATGCTATTTTGTAAGTGTCACTCGCTAGCGTCACGCGCTTCGCTCAGTCTCGCGTTAGGTTTGCCTAACTCACGTGACTCAGTTTGAAAACTGTGGTTATCGCGCGCGTGGTGGAAAAGTTAACCGTGACCAAAAAGTGGAGTTGTAATTTTTCGCTAAAGTCACCTTAATTCTAATAACTAAGCTTCATCGGAGATACGTGTGGAAGAAAAAAAGACCACTGAAAAATAAGGGCTTTTTAAGCGATAGTTTTAGTGCGGAATGTATTTTTGACGAGGTGAAATCTCCAAATCGGTGGCCGGATTTGGCCTACCGCCCGTTTAAAATAAACGGGACGAAATTCGTACACAAAGCGATGGGAAGTATTGTAGCCCCCAACCGGCCAACCGAGGGGCTACGTGTTGCCTACACCACTAGTAGATGTGCACATCCCGATCTGTGTACTATTTAGAGCAGGCAGGGGTTCAGAACAGTTCATCATAGATGTGCGTATAAGCAGGCATGCGTACCGTAGATGCGAGATGCGAAGTATCAACATGTGTTCCAAGCGAAGCAAGTGAACACAATAGATTACATCGCGAGATTTTTTTGCGTAGCATCTTTGTAAATAACTTACCGAACAGACGATTTTACACTTTTATGCCTCTCTATCGGATCACCTTCATTTACAGTGTACCAATCCAATGCACTGCATTGATTTCCCCATCCGCGTTAAGGTCAATTCACTGTGCAAGTTGCATTTAAACAGGTATTGTGCAATGCCGTAGAAAAACAAATGATCTTGGACAAGTTCAAAGCCCCCTACAAAGTTTCACCGTGTCCTTCCGTGTCGTAAAAAAATTCACAGTTGCCTCACGCCGGTAGCCACCGCGTCCGCCAAGTTATCACTCTCGCCCTTACCGACGCTGCAAATTACTCACCGGAAAGTGCTCGCCGCCGCCTTGGTTAAGTAAATATGGTGATATCTTTATAGAGTCAATTTTGTACAAAAAGAGGTATTTTCTCGACAAATTTCAAAATAATTTCGTACTGTGATTTCCACTGGTCTGGAATTTCGAGTTGTTCTATGCTAAATGCCAATTCCGTACATAATGTTGTACGAGTGCATTTCTTGCAGTAACTGAACAAAAAATTTGTCATGAAATTGATTTTGTTGTTGGCCAAAACGGTTCCTCGTATTCAGAAGTTTTTCTCACAAGTTTGCTAGTAGACCTATGCCCCGGTAGCGCCACTGGTACACTATCCGAGTTATTACGTACATGTAGTCGGTGGGCCAGATCTCATAGCGTTCATCCTTGTGAGTACTTTGGGGGGGCAACCTAGTTTTTTTCTATGTGGCTAGATAATATACCTATAAATCAAATTCCAAAAAGTTCCCACATCTACACTTGCACATTTTTTTAAAAAAAGGTGTTTTTGTTGCAAAAAACATGATGTACATTCCTGCCACTTGATGGCGCTTTTCTATTGAATTGACCAATCAGAGAGCCAGATTGTATTGTTGTGCTTAGTTACTTCAATATGGCTGCTCCAATGGAGTGTGATGCCTGTATAATTCAAGGTTTATCAAACAGCACAAAATTGTGATGTCAGAGCCTAAAGAAGCTTAGGAAAGCTTCCTGACGAAAGCTGATTGACTGTGGAATTCTGTAGATCAGTAGATCAAAAAGAAGAAGTGTCACAAACGTTTGTGCAGAAAACAGCTGCATGTCCTGGTAGCCTACACAGTATACTGCTGAGTGCTGTAGACTAGAAGACCAAGTGTCAGACCAAAAAATTGAAAGGACATAGAACGGGATAGCAACGTTTCAAGGCACCAACAGTAGTACTAAAGCTGAAGTTGCTGAAAGTGATACAGATGTTATCCAAGATTTCCCAAGAAAATCAATTATACTTCCAAAATCTGAAACTAACCTGAACAAGATAGGAACATTCTGAAACATTAGTGCATCATTTGTTAGCAGGAAAAGTACATTATGGGCCACATTTCAAGAAAGAGGAAGAAGTATAGCTTTCAAAAACAGGTACGTGTTTTTTAAAAATACATCTTGGTGTTTTCCATGTGTGTTTCAGTATTAGCACCAGTTGTTTTTTAACTTGTTCTGCCCCTTGGCTGCCTAGGCCTTAGACAATACTGCTGACCCAGTAGAGACGATGATCATACCATAGGTACTTCATATGCCGGATACTTTTCGGCAAATTATATTCCTATAAGTTTAGAAGTACCGCGTAGAGAGATGCCTCTGAGGAGGTAGTTAATGTTTTCATTTGTTCCCAGTTTAAACAAATGCTCCTGCAATCATGTTTTTCGAACACTCCATTCAGTTGCCACATCGAGACTGCTTGCGCTAAGGGATTATCCTATGGCGTTATAATGTGGGTGTGATTTTAAAGCACTTTAAGTCAAAAAATTTGAGAAGGTTAAATGGAGTAGATGGTTGCAAACAACATGCCAATTGGCCGTCATCCCCTGCCATAGTCTCAATTTTTTGTAAACATTAATTACTTAGGTAGCTGCGATGATAATTAGATTAAAGTGCCTAAGTGGCCATCGTCGCCGTCGAAATTTGAGGACGATGGAAGCCACTGTCCATTTCGTCAAACGTTGATTACCTTAAGTGTAAATCGATTGACTATGGTTTGAGCATCTGATTTAAAGAAAATAAATTTCAANGTGGAGCTTTGCAGTTAATATGTATGGCAATGACCGCATCTCCATTGACAGTACTAAACGATGAACGCTGCAAGTGCAAAAAGAACATGTGTGCTGGGAAACTGAGTTTGTGCTGCAATGCTGGGTCAAACTGTACAGAAATGTACAGCTGTGACAACTGTAGTAACATCAGCAACACTGACTACATAACATTGGATAGTTCTTTGACAAGTCAACCCTAAATAGACCTCCAACCCCGTTATTTCCTTTTTTGTATTAAAAAGTTAATTTTATTTGTTGATTAAGCCATAGAAAGTACATACTTTGATACTGTCATGTATTTGTCTCATACTGCTTGATAAACGCTGTTTGAATAATCTATTATTTTCATACAGTCTTTGTGCACATTCACAGAGATCATTCAACTATATTGTTTTTGTACCATAACGTATTTCTGGTGTATTATGCAAACAAGCTGTATTTTACACCATTAGTCAATGTTTTAGTCATTGAGGCACAGATTTTGCCCAGTCTCAAGTGTTTTGTGTTATTTTTGTTGCCTGACAATGCCAGAATAACTTCCTAGTAATATTCAGACTTAGTTTGCATTTTTGCCACTAGGTGTCTCTTTACGTTTTTTAAATTTCACTGTTTACAATTAATTTCCAATAGTAAAACATGTAATGTGAGTGTAATATTGTTCAATACAATGGCGCTGAAGGGACCATATTACTTGTTTTACAAAAAAGTCACCAAAACTGTTGGTTTTTACAAATATAAGTTTACTAAGCTCTTTGGTGATTATTAGGTAACTTCAAACTCAAATTTCTCAAAAATGTGCAACTTTATATGTGGGAACTTTTTAGATTTTGAAAACACTCTAATAACTGAATTAAAAAACACCAAAATAAAATTGCCCCCCTAAAGTACTCACAAAAACCATTTTCTAGAGGCCCTACAAAATCTGGCCCACCGACTAATGTACAGTGTGTTACTCCTAGGACAGATGCATCACAATTGTCATCACGGTTTTGTCTTGTTTTTGTCACCAAATAAGCGTTGTTTTGTACATTATCTTCTTGTTCGACTAATTTCTCGAGAATTGAGAATATTTTATGTAATTTAATTGGAAGTTCGCTTCTTACACCGAACGCTGGTCTATAGCCGTCTTAACATACATGTAAGATATGCATGTATGTTAGATCAATAGAAAACACCCGACAATTTGATACCTATCTCATGGATTTTTCTTCCTTGGTTAGAGGATGCAATTAATTTTTAAGAAAAATAAGGATTTGACAATATATTTGGGTTGTTTTCGGCTAGTGTTGACCTCTTGAAGTCATTCCGTATTACTAGATTCATCAAACTGCAAGATGTGTTGTGGTCCTCGATAAAATTACGTTGCATGGCAACGTGAAAATGGCCGACACTGGTGATGGTCAAAGCCAGGTTGAGAACAGCCAAGGTGTGTTCTTCACGTCGTATGAGAGAATGATAGGCAAAGGAGAAATAAACTTTTCTAAGCAAGCGCTAAACCTACACGCGAGATGAGCTGAACTTTTTCAGAACTGAATGTCGAGCTCTGTTCTTGAAACGCCGAGTGGGTTTGCCTTATCATCCAATCTCTATCTCTAGTCGGGAATCTACAGTTGCTTTTAAAATACTCATGATATTTTCAGTGTTTGCCAAGATGAGTCTCAAAAAAGTCCGAGCGACCCAAGGGCTGCAAATGATACACATTCCGATTAGGTAGCATGGTCAAATTCGCTTTAATACCCAGTAACGTAATAATCACAATACCTTACTTAGGTAATTTCTTTTTGAGGGAGAGGGGATTATGAACATAGGCAGATCCACGGGCTCAAGGGGTCAGGACCCCATTTTCCCTTGATTTTAGTGATATCAAATCTATACATAACGTAGAATTGTCGTGAGGACTTTACAGGGGCCTCAGGGGTCTCACAATCCACTGATTTATCCAAAGTATTTTGAAAACGCTTTGCCCAGTCACACATTGTGTGTCATAAAAAATAAGCATACCTGCAGCTCACTCAGCAATTAGAACTATTCTCGTTTATCACAGTTGAACTGTAGTTTTCTGTTGACCCTAGACCGTCCGGAGTTGCAACATATACCAACTCCGGACGGTCTCTCACGACGATTTAGCGTTATGATTTTCAGATTGTACTTGAACCCATTTTAGAAAATAGTATTGACCCTTCCCCCTTTTAAAAATCCTGGATCCGCCCCTGTATTACCAGAGTATCGTGTTGTTGAGCATCGTGTCCTAATTTTGAGGCTACACGCTGGGCAAAGAGAGTCTTCCAAGAGACCGCTTGATTCAACAATTATCATTGGCAACGCATACATTATAACGAAAGAAAAAACACATTACGTTAGAAAACTGACGTGTTTAGATGTAAAAGAACGGAATATGCTGTTTAAGTGCCGTCTGGGAAAAATTCAACAGTCTCCTTCAACGCTGTGTGTTTTATGCATGCCTCATTTTAGCCGACTATGACAGTTTAAATAGTGTACAGTTCATGGTTTCACAAGCAGCCCTACCGTATAGCTTCACTTCATGTGATATTCCCGCAAAGGAGTGAACATGACAATCTCTGTTTTCTTTAATTGATGAACAACCACAGCGTTTTCTTTTATAACTTCCGATCAACTCCCGCGTGTTTGGGGCATGTACATGTACATGTAAGGTCAGGTTAATTAAAAGATTTTCAATTAACTGTCTCTGCGGTTTTAAATATCAAAAGCACTGATAAAGTACAACAGGATTATTCTGTCTTTTTATATATACTCTCTAGCTAAAAGGGGTTATTTAAAAAGCTGTCAAATCGCTGGTACATTCAGTTCTAGTCTTCTTTTTGCTGTTTGGACCTTCTTAAAAGTCCATCATAGTGCTAATTATTATTATTGTGTACTTTCCGTTGATATTGATTGTGCATTGTTCGCGTTGTGTGATTTTCCTCGATCATTTTACGCAAAGGTATCAAATGCTCAAAATTATTTTCATATGATCAGATTTTTCAAATAGGTGTAACAGAGTTAAGCTTTAATGTGAATAATTTAAAAGACATATTTGCGATTACTCTGATATAGATAAATATTGATGTCAACAGCATACATGCTTGGGAAACGCACACAGTTACATGTATAATATGAATTAACCAGATAAGTTTTGAAAACACTCATACTGTAAGTAAATATTGTTGTGTATACTAAGTAGAAAATGACAAAACCAGTCATACGAGAACTCATATTAATTTTTGAAGGAATACAAGTGCAAAACTTACTTTTTTGTACGCAATGAAAACAAAACTTCTGAATGTTCAAATCACCAAGATTCGTGGTATATTACTACTGCGCAGAAATTTGCTTATCTTTCAGATGAATGGCGAAACTCTGGTGGAAGCCCATACGTATTTGAGGAAGTTCACCAGGAAGATTTTGAGCCTTCTACACACGTACTTTTCCTGATTACGGAGCGCGGGTTTACAGGTCCAGTGAGTTGTGCTGTCAGTTGCGTGGTGAGCGGTAGTTATCAGTCGAGCACAATAGGTAGCGTTAGCTTATCCTATCTCCCAGGAATAGGGCTGTCGAAGGCGTCGTCTGTTTTGTCAAAATGCACAAATTTCAACAGCCCAAAATTTTAAGATGAAGCATGGCACATGTACGTTTACATGTACATGTAGAGTATGACACGGATGTGTACAGAGGGTGAAAGTGGACAACTTAACTCATTGATGCAGACACGGAGCTAGACAGACTTGAGGATTAACTAGTTTTTAATAGCCCTAAATGCACCTGCGCCGTGGTCTCAGAGGAATTCTGAATTATATGAGTGTTGTGAAATGACTCTGAAACCTCCAAGAATATCCAACTAGACGCGAAATGTAAGTGGAGCTTACTGCCAAACTGTTTGTTTTTACTAAAACAGTTTAACCAAAACGTTTGCCATTTCAAGTGAACTGCTCCGATCAAAACATTAATTTATCCAGTGGCCTGGTGGCCGGAAATGTGTCAAACTTCACCATTCTATGTAAATAAAACAAGAATAATGGATCCATTATTGTTGTTTTATTTACCTATATATATATATATATATATATATATATATATATATATATATATATATATATATATATATACATGTATATTCTGCATTTCGTCAAATAATACTATCCTTTCGAGGATCTGGATCGCCTCTTTCAGTTTCAGATTTATTTTATACGTTATTCCCTATTCTATACATGTTTGACAAGTGATTTTGCGTTCTATAGGTATGTTAGAGTGCGATGACTGTTTCTCAGTCTATAGCTTGTATCTTGTTTGTAGGTGAGTTCATTACTATACGGGTTGTTCATTACTGTCACCCTTCCCTCTTTCTGTAGTAATTCAGGCTACCCAAACGACACAGCAAGAACTCTCGTAATTCCTCACTAATAGAAACAGGCCCGTTGACAAACCCAGTCGCTGCTCATTGACTTCTAAACACGATACACTGTACCTTCCGGCTCCCAAAAACATACACGGTTTCCACCTTCAAAGCAGAACTCCTCGGATTACAAACACCAGTGCAGTACGGTGACCTCCCAGTTTGGTAAAAGACAAGGAGACCGAGCACCGCCGATCATGAATCCGAGACCAATTTTTTAGAATATAAGCTGTAGTTATCAGTCTGGCAGCGTGTTTGGAGGTCAATGTATGGTTTTTGTGAGTGTGGACGCCAGTTTGATGCAGTAGCCAACAGTATAGGAGTATGAGGGGTGTGATGCGTGAAGACTCACCTTCATGGACGCGGTAGGTACTGTAGCATGAGGTAGTATTTTTATTGACAACGTAAGGTTGACAAAATATTGATATATAAAATGAAAAGACTAAAGAACAAATTACAGTATCGTATCACGTACAGCAGCGAACACGTATTTGGTTACGGTCTGCAGTAGTTAACACAGCATGTGAAACTGGCTATAGGATAGCGGTTCTAACGTCGTATACACGACTGCATTGAACTCCTTTGATCTGGTGTACTCTCAGAGAAGGTCGAACCTTCGGGCCTTTACACACCTTACGGATTTAATTTTAAGCACATGCAAGAGACACGCAGTTCAGGTATGCGGCGACGCTCATCAATATCTGGACAATATGAGGCAGGTAATATTCTATGCCTTATGAATTTATCCAAAGTAACATTTCTATTTTTTCTGTCTCACGTTAGACGTTTTTGTTTTGTCACTTAGAAACCTGTCAAAAAGTGTTTCAACAAAACGAGGAGTTTGTTTTTTGGTATGTTAGGCGTGCGGAATGTACGCGATAATGTTGATCGTAATAAATGATGCTGTTCATTGGGTTTACGGATCTGGATGTGTACTGTTCAGAAGAAAATAAATATATCTCTCCAAGTAAATTCATTTATTGTCATCCAATATCAGTTCTAAGAAGAGCTTGAAATAATTTAACAAAAAAAAAACTTACATGCAAAAAATCAATTAAAAAGGACAAGTTGTTTTAATATGTTTAAAAGTATACTGAACCTGAAGTTTGACGAATATCGGATAATAACACTGACTCATCATTTAAAGTAAGCCTCCTCGGCAATCCTAAAAACGATTCAAGTTCAACAACTCATTACAAAATATGATCAACCAGCTCGCACCTCCGGTGAGTTTGTGGACGACTGTGGGGTGAACCAGGACGTCTTGATCCACAGAATGCATTTGATGACAGTTTTAGAAGAAAAAATGCTTTCATATTAACACAGGTTTCGGCAAAAACCGTGAAAGATGCGAGCAAACTACATGTAGGAAGAACAAAGTCAGACAAACCATGTAGAAATGTGAGCAAAATTTACGCCTAATTCCCAGCAGCTAAGACCGAAATATGGGATTAAATTATAGAAAACACGATTCGTCAAGTGCCCTGTATATTCTAAGTAGCCTCTATGATATGAATTCGGTTACTGTTTTGACTGTTCAACTGTTTAAGAAGTAACGACAAATACATACCTGTACAATGCAAACAAAATGCAGTCGTGCAACCTGTTCGGTTCTAATTTCTTTGCATTTTGCAAAATGAAATAAAGTGCGCAAGTTAAGTAATATCTTTAAAAGTAAACTAAAACACACGTTTAGCCTCTTTAGATTTTCATTACCACATAAATGTTTGATTCTTTGAAAGAAAATAACTCTGTGTAAGGCAAGCGTCATCAATCCAACAAGCTTTGAAGCAAATTTGGAAACTCATAGCAGTCGAACCGCTTAATGTATTAGCTCGTGGGGCCCGCTTTTTCAAACGTCGTCAACCTTGGGACGGTCATAACGTCGACTTTTATTCATTGACGAAGCTCAAGAAGGTAGAAGACCGTACGAAACGTAATCACAGCTTTTCGTAAGATGCAACGTTTTCGGTCTCTAAATACACGCAGATTCAGGTTTTTGCGATAATGCGCTTAAGACCGTCATAGCTACATATACAGGTGTGACCGGACTTTAATAAAGCGGTTCAAACTATTCATTATGGCTGTTGGACAAATGTCGCCATTTCATGGCAGCGAAGATATGCTAGTGGTGAAGTAACAACTGAGGTTGAAATAACCAATTTTAGATGAACATTCTAAAACAGTGTTCCAAATTTCCTTTCGATATCTGAATAAGCATATCACAGGAGTGATGCTTTAATAGGAGTGAAGCAGTAGGAAATTTCGAAAATACAGGGAGATGATCAGATCTTGGTAAAACCTTAACATACACACGTCGAAACACATTTTGTTCACTACTTAAACAATTTAGGAGTATTTGCGACGTCACGTGATGCACTAACTATTTTCTCAGCGATATCAAAAACCTGTGGATCCTTTGTTTCTTTTTCCGACTTTGAGGCTTCCGACGATTCCGTCTTCTTTTCGGACAAATCTGAAAGATTTTTAAAACCTTGAATAAAACAGCACTATTTTTTTCAGTTTTTTATATAACTGTATTTTGTGAAGCCGTGAATAACAAAATTTTAAATAAACCTTCAAATGTTAAACAATTGCATTGAAAATCCGAAATCCAAAAGTTCAATGAGAATTCCGTTTCACTGATCTGACGATTCATAAAGGTGTACCACTCCTACTTCTTTTTTCATATTAAACTTTTACTAACCTTTAGTGGCACATTTTTCTTCCAAGCTTTCTTTTCCCGCCAGGGGTACTTGCGAGCCTTCGACTGGAGCGCCACTGCTCGGGTCCACGCAATAACAAACACGGTCATAACATTGCACCGGATGGTAGTTGCCAACCGTGTCACACCGAACGCTGGGTTTTTCTTTGCCGAGAGATGTTTGGGTAAAGTACTCCCTGGCGCAACCTTGAACAACAGTGAAACAAACGTAGTAGGCACGAGACCATACGTACAAATACATCGGTAAAAGAGAGAGTTAGAGTAAACGAAGGCTTATGGCACAAGACTATTTTCAGGAGAGATATTCGGCAACTGAGCCCCGCGCCTCAATCCGTTTGAGTATTCTGCAACAGTTATTACCCGAAATATCCCAGCGCTCACTCTCATTCTGCTATGTTACCCACAATGCTGAGCGCCACTGAATAGCGCACTTGCCCCACAATTCTACGTTGCTCCCGTGCTAACTGCTAGGTTGTATTGAGATTAGTTCGCCAATTGTCATTTTGATGCCAAAAGTAATATTCTTGCTCAGAGAGTTGCATTGCAGACATTAAAATCCGGAAAACTCAATTCTAACAGCTAAGGATGGTCTGTGGTTGACTGGAGTCTGTTTTCTCATATTTTGGTAACGTCGTGACCGGGAAACGCAGTCGATGTGATTTTCTAGCGCAGAGATAAACTTAGGCAAGGCTATCGTATTTGAATACAATGACAGCAGTATTTGGAAAAATTGTGATACTTTCTCGGGAAACGGTTGATCTTCACTTGATTGTTTGCCCATATCTAACACAGCGGCACCCACCCTGTCGTGTGATTTGCGTAGGTTTTGGTGACAGCGGCTGATGTTTGATCACTCCATGTTTTGCAAAATATTTCTAATTGCGTTGTCGTTAACTTGTGTCCATGGCAAATGTACGTGTTTAGAGTCCGGTGGAGTTCAGAGATCAAAAACAGATGCATATGCATGCACGCCTGTACATGGTTGTGACTTCTTTCATGAAGGTTCTGCAACGCTCTTCAGCAAATGTTTTTAATGCCAGAGGTACTTCTTATCTTTTCAAAGTTTATACCATTGACCGTTTTGTCATAAAATCGGAACACTTGCTTATATGTCAGAAACAATTACCCCTTGTTTCGCAAATGAGGTAATTCTACCACTTGTCATGCATCCATATAGTTTGTGTTGTAACACCATTTCGCCCTATGAACAAAAGTTACCGCCAGCATTCCGTTTTATACCGATTTCAGGACTTCGTGGTAATTTTTTCTCGAAAGCTGTGAATTCTACTACCCCGTCTTAAGCATCCAGAAATCGCCAGTGTTGACAGGCCACTTACCGCATGTGAGGGAGTTAGCGTGCCATCTGTCAATATCCAGGAACTCTGGGATGATCTTGCCTTTGGAGTTGACGCAGTAACATCTACATGTAACAAAGAGGCAAGACAGAGATTATCACCAACCTGGTACACCCGGCAATGTGCCCTGATGCTCTGGTTTATTTAACATGTTATTTCATGTAACAGCTACAGTATATACTGTATACATACACTTATACATGTACATGTATACGTGTACATTTACATATAGGTATACACATTCATTCAAATATCAAATCAAATCAGTTACTGTACTATTGCATTTTTCACAAGGAAAACGATTGCACTACCAGTACCAGTAAAACGTTATTTAGTACAACGCCAAACATTGTACAGTATAGACGACAATCAAAAATCACCTACATGTGTACGTTAGAGATACAAGTATACAGCCAATATTGTGTGGTGTAGTGCGATTCACACAACTTTTGCACGAATGGAATTTACTATGATGGTTTTATGATTAGCCATGAGATTCTTCGTTCACAACAGGCAAAACCTACTTATCCCTGTTTTATGGAACGAGACCCAAGACGTAAGTCAGAAATTTGGTCTTACATTCCTAATGTTTGAATCTTACTTAATGACAAAGAGAATTTACCATAAGTGGTACATGTAGACAGTAAGATGATTTCTAACAACTAATTTCTGGCCATGATGTCCTGAAAATTACACGTCTAAAACATTTATTGAATAACTGCGGAGGGCGAGCGTAAGAGCAAATATCTCACTTAAATCCACGCTGATCCATTTCACGGTATGCCTATAAACTTTAACAGTGCACAACTACAATTTCCAGGCAGAAAATGTCCAGCAAACAAGTGACTACGCACGACTTCACCATTTGACCAAAGCTAAAAGCATCAGGGAGAACTCTTTGGAAGTCGACGTACAGTATGACATCTGCCTACTATCATCAAAAGAGCAAAAACACTATTGATCAACAATAATCACTTGAATTTTGTTTTCGACGTGGCATGTACTTGTATGTGTTGTTTGCCACTAATTTTGCTATAATGGCCGTTGAGTCGTTCCATATACTACTGTAGTGTAATAGCGGTGATCAGCTGTCAGAGATACAAAGAGAGGGGGGGTCGCTTTTGACTTTACTGCTACTCAATAAGAGCTAGTGACAGATGAAACGCAATAAATTCCACCATATTTCCTCACGAATAGCGAAGCAGTCAAAAGCATAAAGCGTAAACACTTTTGACTATTGACTAAATAGACGTGTTTAACAAATTGTAGAGTCCAATCATCACCATGGGCAGTTTGTAAGAGTGGGACGTCAGCCTTCATTTGCTTAGCATGAAACAGACATTTGTGCCTAAATATGAAGTAGCCTGACTGCAACTCCTAGCGTCTGTGCTTGAGAATGGTAAATGAAGCTGTCTCAAGTAGCCTCTATTATTTTTGACAATCGACACCGAAGGCCTATGTGAACGTTACTGAATAAGTGCTAATTCCTATTTACTGTTGGTGATGACCAGGTCACGTGTCCTAATTGGCAGCTTCAGGCAGAAGCTGCACGTTAAGGTAATGACTTATACACGTGTCACTGCGTCTATGGAGGATAGCAGTGGTATAGTGATTTCCTACTGATTATTGTGTCTCATGATGTATGACTTACTTGGAGCCCGAGCATTGCTTGGCACTGTAACTACCATCCTTCTCGCAGACCGGAGGTTCTGCTCCCAACAATGGTGAACCGGCCCCTAAACTTTTCCTAACGTTTTCTTTGACAGCATCCCTAACGAGTGCGCATGTCTCCGCCACACACTTGCAGATATTACAACCGTGTTCATCCTTCTCGAATCCATAGGTGCAGTGCATAGCACATATCACATTGGGACAAATGTGCTCACCAGAGCCTTCTGACTTGTCTAAAAAGCAATCAGGTAAATATGAAACTATGTTGCGTAATGAAGTGTTTATGCCGATTACGTGTTGAAACGGATGCATCTATCAGCTAAGCAACGGCAAATTCTGTCAAAATCTTGATGCAAAGATTCATAACCGGTGGATTTTACCTGACTCCCCACTCCCTTCCAGGCGACCGCTTCCGTCTACGTGACCACTTCCATCCACCTGAACGCTACCCGTCACGTCACCACTACCTTCCACATGTCCACTGCCTTCCGCATAACCACTGCCTTCCACGCGAGTGCCGTCTTCTTCACCGCTGCCTACGTCTCCACTATGTTCCATTTTGCGCTGTACATCACCACTCCCTTCTTTAGTAATGGCTTCCACAGCTTGTGCTGCAAAAAATGTCATTAACCCAAATGTAATATTTTTACTACACTTTTCGTCATTTTTATCAAGTAATACGTGATCATTTTGTCGAATGCTCACTTTCCCGATGTAAACTCGGTCCCAACTACTTCCTACCTCAGACGAAGAAGAATATCTGGGTAACGTTTTAGTGATTAAGACCACGTTCCCTGAGATTCACCGCGACCAGCCAACATCTTGGGTCTGAGCCCAAACTACAAAGACTAGGGATTCTCCCTCAAACCCAGCAGTCTTCTCTAATCTGAGGAAGGAACGACATAAAACCAGATTAATAATAGCATGTGCTTTTCCAGTCTCTTTGAAGGTTCAGCAAACCAATCCTCTGCCACAGAAATTGATTTCTGATTCAGACTACTTGATATTATAAACCGGAACCAGCTTGTTTCGACAGTTCGTTATTGCTTGAGACGCGAAACAATAGATCTATTTGCTGAACACGGTCTCAAGCAGGGGTGGATCCAGGATTTCGAGTTGGGGGCATGGGCAGGACTTTGAACGTCAGTCATTCGCACCTTCGAACAACCAAATGGAATCTGGGATAATTTTAGGAGCGGGCCATGGCCCCCTTGGTCCCCAACCTTAAATCCGCCACTGTTAAGCAATTGTCAGTTGTACCCAACCTGGCAGATGGCTCTTAACTTGGGTCCATCGATTACAATTTATTACGAAATTGTCTTAAATCAAAAGAGGCAGTGTTTATGCTTCCTTGGCGCCGTTTTTGAGTTTAGTTTCCTTCAATGTATAAACGTGTAACTTGTAATATTTGAAGTACAACTTGCACTCCAATTCCTTGTATCTGTGATTGCTTGGTCAAATTAGTTAAAAACACAACATAAGGCCAAGATGTGAATATGAAGTAGGCTGAAAATGTGTTTAAGGACGAGTTTTGTGTCGCAAACGATTCGCCGTAAATCTCTCAATCGTGTAAGGTAAGTATCGCGGCGTGGTGTTGGGGAATAACACCATATGATGTAGGTTATATGAGCACCCAAGGTACGCCATTAGTGCAAAGGTTACCTATTTGCAAATTTTTTTAGTTTCACATTATAAGTTGTTAATAAATACAACTGCGTAGATGATGTTCAAATAGCATTGTTGTTAATTCCTGCTGCACATTAGCGTAGTTAGGGGCATCCAAACAAACTGTACACCTTTAAATGTCTCGCAATTTCTCAGTTTGTGATTATTTGGCATTCTCGAAATCTAATACATTTATGCATTTGAAGTAAAGGGGAATCACTTCAAACACTAATGGAAATATACAAGTGAATTTTAAAACTATTAGCAGCACATTGTTCACCTTGAGGATCTTTTAGGCACAATTTGGATGCGCCTTTGTTGACGGCAGACGCCATTTTCTTGGTGTCCTGGTCCACCTCTGGCTGCCTTGTCAGTAAATAGGTTCTGCCCTCTGCGACATTGTCTACTTTAAGTCGCTCATATAAAACGGACGCTTGATAGTCGGCGTCAAAGTAAAGCACGCCAGCGACACCTGTTAATAAAAAAATAAAACAATCCACCTCAGTTTCTATTACACACGGTTTTGAGCCGTGCTCGATATGCAATTTACCAGAATGCCAGTAGACTCTGGACTATACACTGATCTTCTAACAGGGTTTCGTAATGCATATTTTTTTCAACTGTACCCTGTAAAAAGGCTGGTAGTCGTGACACATTTTAGTCACGCCTTAGACCGGCCCAAGTTTAATTGTCACTCACTTAGTTTTAATCTCGCTTAGGGTCCCTCTGTTCTCAGAACGACCTAGAGGAAACGGGTAAGGCAACTTGTGCAACTTGGTGTTGTACGATCTGATTAAGAACTCAGTGAACCACGTGGTAACCAAGCCAGGTTTTTGGCCAACGTTACCCGTTTTTCCCAGCACTTTTCTTAAGTCGTGCTGGCACCTTCTGGCAACAACTAGTTTGGACTTAAGAAACTGTCCAAATTCGAAAAACTTCGCAACTTCATATCCCTTAAACGCGTATGGCTGATCAGATTTATATGAAGCGCTCACATGTACAAATCTTCAAAAATCTGTTGGGATGTCCAACTTTTGTTCAAGAAGATATCAAAAATCAAAACAGTAAAATGAAAATGTTGTTTCACAAAGCTGTAGCAGTGTATTTGAGAATTCACAATACTGTATCATCAATACCTTTCCATTCCTATGGATGGTCACGTGACCCAACCAATGACAGAGTGGTATAAATTTAAAGACCATCGTCTACACACGATGGCTCACGTAACCTTACTGGTGATGCCAAACCGTGTACCAAATCATACCATTGGCCACTTACTTGTGCGGTTTTCTACGGTTAACAAAAATCCATTGTCTTTGTTAAAGTGGAACGTTCCCGAAGCTTTCCTAAAATGTAAAAGTTTCGTGTCAGCAGTTACAAAAACATAGGACTACGTCATGTATTTCTTTGATTTGTTAAGAATAAAACTTTTGTAACGTAAGCCGGTGACTACCAGTCACAGATTCAAGTGAGCTAAGCTCATGGCTTTCGTCTGTACCAACATGAATAATGTGTGAACCGTGCGTAAATCAGTCTTTAGGGACGAGGGAGGGGGGGACTACATGTGAATTTCTCTTAGAACACAAGTTGTCATAACAGTACCTTACCTATGGAAGTTACGCATGCTCTGTTCGCACTACAGAACAAGACAAAAGTAGCGAACATTTTGTCCCGTCAGCATGCCATCTTTTTGGTCACATCGTGTGACCTAATGAATACAAGTCCGAAAAGATTTCTGCCCCCGACAGGGACTCGAACCCAGGACCTTCCGCTCTAGCCACTGAGCCATCGTAAGGTATGGACTAATTAAAGTGACATTCATCAATGAAATCTTAAAAGTGGCTTGCTTATTGCGGATTTTCAAGTGACAGCGTCTCACAGCAGATTCGTATACTTTGAGACAGAAAATTTCTAGTAAAGCCTAGTTAATGTACAAAGGATAATTTTGTTATAACCCAGATATGTTTTCGTAAAGGTAGAATATGACACAGTTCTTCGAAAATGTCACAGGTTGTTGTAGCCAACAATTACTTACATCGCATCTGTGTAGTCATAGAATTTAATGGTTGCGTCTTCAACTGTCATGTAGGCGTTAACCCATTTTCCTTCACGATGCCCGTGCTGGTAAATATACCACTTTCCTGAGAACTAAAATAAGAAAAATAGAGAATCCTGTACGAGTCTCAGGTTTACCACATGGGCAAAATATCTTGGAAATTTCGTCAAAATCCCGAGGCTTAGCCGAGACGACGAGGTAGGCTACTGAATGAGCTAGACCACGTTGAACTGAACAAAGGAAATATGGGGGACCAATCAGGTGTCGCCTAGAGAAATGTATGAATTCAAAAGTAGGCCCTTGAGGCTATAAATAGAGATGAGTAATGAAGAATAAACCCCAAGGGTTGATATCAAAAAAAAGAGATAAATGTAAAAATAATGACGATAAATGCATTTAACAAGTAAAATTTAATTTATCGTAATCGATTTTGCCCGGGGTACGCCATGAGCTATGGTGCAAAGTAAAACAAGAGGGGGATTGCAAAAATGTCATTTATTATGACGTGAATAGATAAAACTAAACGTGACTCTGCAAGATGGGCATGGACAAAACGCCATAATGGCAGCATGGGAAACTACCGCAATATGCAACGAGGTTTTGATGGAAACCTCCTCCAGTTTTTAAATAAACCTTTTAAAATTTAATGGCAAAATAAGACAAAAAAACGAGGATGGACGTTACGAAATGTGCATATTTCAATAATATTTCTCGACTGACGAAATTCATTACGTGTTTTAAATTGATGAATGCAAAGGAAGGAGCACTTTTAAAACAGACTCTTAGTATTGCGCTTTCACTTCACACCCGAAGAATAATAGTTTTATCCAAGTAGTTATGAGAGCATCACAGTATAGAAAAAATTGATACAAATTAGCTAAGCTAACTAGCTGTTGTGTTTATATTCTCAGAGACTGTGCACTTTGGCTCAAGGGAGATTTAATACTTTTTCAAAAGTAGCTGTGCGGAGTGTAAGACCACATTTTTGTCTTATTTCACTTCTCAGAAAATGGAATCAAACGTGATGCTGCATTGAAAAATACATGAGGAGTGTTAAAAACCTTCTTCTGGTAGGTCTTACCTTTAGAGGGTCGACAGCTACAAAGACTCCAGCCTGGTCGAAAGAGCAGGATTCTTGTACTGGCTTAGCTATGACCAAGTCAAGTGATATAACGAGCACCACTAATGCGACCAAGTTTAGCTCCATGGTGGGCTATTCTGATTGCTAATCGTGCTCCGTGAAAGAATTGATGAAGGTAAACTAAACCGTCTTTCGCTTTTATACACGCAAAATGCAGTAATTGTTTCTAGTGGTTCAAGTGTCACCATTGGACTTGACGTAATGGTCAATAGCGTCAAATCAAGTAGATGCACTTTTATCCCGGAAGAGGATCGGCTGGCTGTGACACGCCCTGTAGACGGGGTCTAACGCATACTGTGCAGAAGTAACCAACGTTTGAACATACTGTAAGAGCACACGGTCAGCACAACAAGTTCAAATTATGACCTCGACTGCAGCTATGAGCAGCCGAATGAAGACGGGCACTTAGCAGACTTGTTCTGACGAAAGTGTCAAGTGTTTTTGTCATTGCCTAAACAAGTATCTCGTGTCTTGAGTGGTTCTTCCTAAGGGAATGACCCTACAAGGTCAGCGGTCTATTTCCCAGCTTTGCGAATTTCCAGTTCTGGTTACACCAGAAGGTACGCATACTTTTTATGGCTTGCACCGTCCGTCTAGTCAGTTGTACACATTGTTACCTTTTCAATCACACGAGATTTACGCTTGGGTGACACCTGCCAATGGTGCAGTCGACGGCACGTTTCTGCGCTTTTAGTTGAAGCAAAATGTCGACTTCCCTATTGGTCAATTCTAATATTCCGTTCACATGCTTGCCAAAGCGATGAAGATTTTCCTATCACTTTAACTAACACAAAAACGCCAGTGATATAAATGCTCGCAGGAGTTTAGCCACAAAAACGTTTTCACCTCCTATATAAACCTAGTACATGTTGACGTGAACGTGGTAAATACCCGTTCAATGTCGCCGCAGATGTCAAACCATCTCCCGTTTTACCATAAACCTGCATAATTAAAACCCATTTTATTATTGGGAAACATGGCGTCACACTTTTGGTAACAACCGTGAATTGCGTTTTGCCTTAAAACTGTTTACCTTTCCGTCTTATAATTTTTTGCGAGATAAATGAGACCAAGCGGTAGCACACAAATCACGCGAGAGGAGGTGACTTTACTAGTGTATCCTAGAAACATGGTCGCCACTGGAATATTTGGCTACGATGTTGAATTATTGGATATATTTCCTCAATTGTGAGTTTTAAGTCATTGTTTCTAGTCCAAAAGGGAAGTTTTTTGCTGCAAAGCAAACTTATCACTTGCATCAGCGAACCGCACTCCTGATTCACGGACTTGTCCTACTGAGGAGGTAAATCTCAGTCAAGAAAGGGTCACTGTTGTCGCTGCTTCAGCCGGGCGTGGCAGGATGCTCTTCTGGTAACACTGGCTCAGGTCAAGTAGGCTCTCTGGTGAAAATCAACAGATAACACCGTAAACATCCGTCGACCCAGAGCAGACGATCAACAAATGAAAGCCTATCTTATTAATCTTCATGGTGAACTATAGCATGCCAGGATTTTTGTTTCTTTTGTCTATTAACATCATTTAAAATCACCGATCTCGTGGATTTTTTTCTAACTTGCAGTTAAACAGGGCTTAGAATGAAAAGAAAAGTTGCAACTCTGTAGGGTTGTCAGCAGATATCGTGTCGTGATTGGTGTAACTCCAGTCTCGAGAGTATCACGCTCAAATCAACGATTTCCAGCTGTCACCTACTTTGCAAAAATACATTTAATCATATCGGAATTCATAGCAGCTGAATTCCTTTTTCTCTTCCAAATAAACTTGTTTTTCACCGTAAAGCGTGTTTATGTTTTTCACATTGTCGAAGAGGATGATGATCGACAGTAAAAGTTATACTTATGATGAACAAATTACATTGTACGTGTACATCTATATGCATTAACTAATGCAGTGTACAAATACACACGGTATTTCATAACAAAACATCTGCACCTCAATCACATTGGAATAGCATATACATGCACATGTAGCCAAATGAATAATTATCACAGTGCGACTTTTCGTGTTCATTGCTGTAACTGAAATATAAGCAACCATCCTTAAACACGTCCACACTTTATGACGTCATCTATGGAGCTCATTTACAAATAAGACTAACATTAAACTTGCACGTTCCGAAAACAAACCAGAATGAACTTTGTATTTTAAAGCCCTGAAGACATTTCTAGTATGACTAAGTAAAATTTTGAGCCAAACTTTAAAGCGTTTTAGTCATTGAAGGCAGTTTTGATAAATCTGACAATGACTACAGTGTAAACATTTGTACTTCAAGCATGGTTAGCGATCTCAGTTAGTCAAAGAAACACTGCGTCTGTCAGGTGAAGAGTAATCCGTGGACAGTGGGAATCCGAATAAATGCTGAAGGGTTAACCGTCTACGTCTCCTTTTGACTTAAAAAAGGAAACTTATACGTCGGCAGGTAGCAAGCCTGACCACGACGGGCCTGCGATGGCCACTGTGACGTGTGTGTTTGAAATTCATTGGCTTTTGTACAAAGTACATTGGGCATGCCACCGGCGTATACAGCTTTATTTTACAAGTAGAGGACAAATACAAAATTGTTGGCCACTGCAGGAGGAGTATGTGCAGAAATGAGTGCAACAAGAATGTGAAATGACTGCAACACGAGGGCAATTACCAGGGGAAAACAAAAATTTGAAATTATTTTAGAAAGGGAATGACTTTTGTGCAATGAGCGAGGAGCTCATTGTAAAGAAGACTTGACACCGTTGCGCCCCCTGGTTTCGTCGATGCTCATGAGAATGCAGATCCTTTCTTATAAATTGAAATACATGACAGCGTTATCCCGTTCAGTGACTTTACCAGACGTAGGGGGTTCTGAGCGTGTGATATCATCTAGCTTCTTTGTTAGCTGCCAAGCATAGTCTTTTGCCTGTTATTACAACAGGCAGGCCAATTATCTACCAGGCTTAATACAAACTACGTGAAAACACCGTCAAACCGAAGAAAGAATAGATTGTCGTAACTTCGATTGCATTTGGGCGATTTTGGCGATTCAAAAACTAAACATGATCACCAGTTGACGACGATTTCAGAAATCCTATTGGTTTATATTCAAATGTGTTATAACTTAACTTTCATTTTTAACAGCACAACCCAGTCAGGCTAGATACGATCTTATTGAAGATTAGTGCAATTATCGAACCCTCCAACCATGAATGCCAGATTGGAGTTAATCTGTGGTGTAAGATATTGGCTTCAGGGGTAAACTTCCCAACTTGTTGTTGGGTTATAGAATCGAACAGGTTGGGAGCAACGGGAACACTCCGTAATGAAATATTCGGTGTTCTTGACAGAACATTATCTCACGGTTTATTTCTGCCTACATGTATATCTAATGTGTGAGTTAATCTGAGTCCACCAGTTTGTCAATGAGATAACAATAGATAAGGTCCGACTCATAGTTCAGAAAGTTAGTAGTAATAAATTTCAGTAAACAGTGCATTGTTTACACTAATGTCTTGTAAGACTTCAAGGTCAGAAGCATTGCAAGCGGCCTGGATTTGAGTAAGTAACACTTTTATAATCTTGAATCAATGAACTAAATGTTGCCAAGATCAGCGAGCCTACTGCTGACGTAAACTCTTAGTGAACGCAGATTTTTGGCAAATAGGTTATCTTAGCGTTTGTTTGTCGGAATTGAAATCTTATCACCTTATGTTATTTTATGTTATTCTGGTATAAATACATTATATTTAATTTGTGACGTTCATTTGAAAAGTATATGTAAGCTTTCTGCAGGAAAGTTAGTGGTATCAGTGTTGAGGGCTAACCAGCTACTGCTACGTTCTCTCGTCTTCAAAACGGCATTGTGCTAAAATGATATTGAAGATTAACCCAATACAATTAAAATTTAAGACCACGGTGTAAGACCTTACAAGATTGTCCACATTTGGCTAACTTCAGAGCATCATACCATAGAAATGGCTGATTGGAATCTCATGACACTTTCACAAACGATGCTTTATGCACTGACCCTCAAGAAGATGGTGGGGCTTGTTTTTAAAATGTTCTACATTAGCACGAGGGGCAATCGAGAATAGATCTGTCTTGAATTTTAGGAAAAAAAAAAAACGAAAATGAAAGTTACTGTATCAGTATTTTTTACATTTCACCTTTACTAAAATACTTGGTCTCGTAACCCATTCAGTGGCACATTGGTCGGAAATCAAAGTTTGCAGACCTGCTTTCGGAAAATGTGTACATTTACCGAGCTACAGTAAAATCAACACCTTTGTAGACATTTGGCTGAATCCGCAGGCTTGTCGATATGGTCCCACATAACCTTAAATAAGAATCTCCGAATGCAACAGGAAATTTCATACGGAATTGGGTTGTTGTACTACACTTGGTGGATTGGCGTTTGATTAGGAAAATAAGTTGCGTCGGGTTGCGTTCCTATGCACAGCACAGACGTTTCACGTTAAGGTGTATACAGAGGTGCAATCAGTTACGCTGGTCACGTGTGGGTCGAAGAAACTAAAATCACATATTCTGCACGTACTGTAAGCCCTAACGATCCACTGCAATTTTATAGCTTTGAGTTCCTTGCCTAAAACTAGACGTAGGTTTTCTTCACGTACCGATTTCGTTGAGTGTAGACACGAAGCAAACTTAATGAGAGAAAGATAAAAGATACGAAGTGTCTTCGGTATCTAAACATTGACATAAGATAGTACACGCGGCTATACACATGGAAATAGGGATCAGTAAAATTTGTAAATATTTTTGTTATATTTTCTCTTGGCTTCTTAATTCACTTCTGTTGTAAAGACAACTATATGTTATTTGCATTGTGTGTCTGAACAAGGAATTAGCTTTAACCACACAGTCGCCATGGTGACTAAAATTATTACCAAATTTGTACCTGATATGTTTGCGATGATGTGAAATTTGTACGTTATTGAATTGTCTATTCATGTGAATATTCTCCGGCTGAAACTTTTTTCACAAAAGCTGCCTGCCTAGCAAACACTGGGAATCGCGTGGTGTGTAGAAAACGAAAACTAACCAGTTCAACTGAATTTCATGGGGCAAATCTATTTATTCATCCTGTTCCAATGCTGCAAACTTAATTTGCACGGTGATATTACGTATATGCTTTGTACTTCGTGACTTTTTCAGGTTGCCATCATGACGGACAAAGGCGAGCAAATTTCAACGTCCGGCTCACAAGCACCTCTGACCGCTCCGTCTACCGAAGAGTCGACCTTTTTCAGATACCGACTTATAAAGCAAGCTGGGTTGATTTTGGTCTGGATCAGTATAGTAAGTTGATATTGGAAGTCTATCAAGATGTTTACTATGGTGTGCCTGGTGTTATTATGATGACGCGATCTGGCCCGCAACGCTCCCAAACATTTCACAGGTTCATAGTTTTCCCATTCAGGTAATCTCGGAAGCAAATTTGATTTTTTGCAGATCCATAGCCCTGAGAAATGATACCTAAAAGTGCTTAGAAAGTAAAAGCGGAACGTAAAATGTGCTCAAATTGTTTTTAATGCTTATAAATTTGGCATTTTCATTTTTATTTTACTGGGTCCAAATGACGTCTTATTAGCAAGTCTATAGCGAAGACTCACATCAAGACTAGTGATTGTGATAATTGGCTCAGGTTTATTGAAAGTTACTACCAAAGGTTCCAGTCTACAGCATGGTCGGAAGCGATTGCTTAAAGGCGAAGGCAACCTTTTTTCATGTCACTTTTAGCAAAAATAAGGTTCGTTGATTATCCCAGGCACATTTTCCACTTAATTACAGCTTTTCGTAATTTCATTAATTTCTCATCCTCTACTCCGGAAGTGACGTTTTGGGAGGCAAGAGTTTCGCGCCAATTTCTTTTCATTATAGTCTGACTGTGAGACCTATCGAGTCAGTCACTGTTCTACCTCGGTTGTGATAAGTTCGGTCGTCGTTTGCTTTTGTTCACAAGTCAGTCAACATGCCACGCTGTTGCTGCGAGCCGGGATGTACTCATTATCGTCTCACACGCGCTTTGGGTACCTTGCGTCGCTTGCGAAGGATGACACACTTCGCCGTACTTGGCTACATGTAGCTCGTTCATGTGAAGAACGCAGCGCTACCCGCACACAACGTACGAAGCAGTGGAGGGTTATCGAGTGTGCGGCAAGCATTTTATGCCGTCAGATTACGACAGAGATATGTACGCTGAATTGATGAAGGTCCCTGCGAAACAACGCCTGAAGATTCCCGGCAGTGCTCCGTCGCCAACCCCGAGAAGTGCGTTTTTGAAGCCTAAGCCTCGCGAGCTGTGGCCACTATAAACAGTGACTGGAGGCACTTCATCTAGCTGTCACCCGTCCCTCCGAACGTACCCCATTGCGTGCAATTCCGGGAACTAGCAGTGATTCGCCCTGTGCTGTTGTCCCTAGCCCAGAGCCTGTAAGCAGCCCTGCAGCGATGTTGAGTAGTGGGAGTGAATACCGGCCGAGTTCGACACCCAGTGAAGAGGACAGTTCGTCATCCAATGAACAGATCGGTGAGCCTAAGTTTGATAAGTTTATTGTGGACTTGTATTGGAGCTATTTTGAAGGTGCCAGATGTGTGGTGAGGGAGTCGCACGGCGGGATGTAAGCAGTTTGGGTTCGCTGATCACCCTCCCGTGGGAGTGTGTCGCGGGACACTCGGGCAAGTGGGACAACTCTGCCTCTGTACGTGAGACGATAATGAGTACACCCTAGTACGCAGCAACAGCGTGGCATGTTGACTGACTCGTAAGCAAAAGCAAACGACGACCGAACTTATCACAACTGAGGTAGAACATTGACTGACTTGACTGCTCTCACAGTCAGACTACATGAAAAGAAATTGGCGCGAAATTCTTGCCTCCCGAAACGTCACTTCCTGAGAAGAAGACGAGTAATTAATTAAATTCCAAAAAGCTGTAAATAAGTGAAAAATATGTCTGGGATAATCAACGAACCTTATTTTTTGCTAAAAATGACATGAAAAAGGTTGTCTTCGCCTTTAATGTATTGGCTAAATTCTGAACTTCATTTTATGGTGCGCTTTTGCTTAATAAAACGACAAAAATGTTTTTGTTACAACAATTATGAGTTGCTTGTAACTAAGTTAACGTTTATTTGTCGTTTTACAAGAATGCAACATGGGCGGCGCACCATAGGGTGCTGGGGGGGGGGGGCTATAGCCCAACTTTTTATGTGCTGCGCTACCCATGTCTTATAGGCGGTGCACCACAGAGAGGCTGGGGGAATTTAATCCCACTTTTTTCAGTGGTGCACCATGCATTAGTGAATACGCCCAAAATCGTTTGGTCACGTGATACGGCGAAATTAGGACATTTTCGGGATAAGCAAATTGTCTTGCTCGCTATGTCACAAACACAATTCAATGGTTCGAGATTGCCAGGGTTTCTCCTCAGTAGTCGATTAACTCACAGAAGCGCTAGTCACGCTGGTCTTTGTAAAACTAATTCAGACTTGTTCCTCGTTGGAGAGTTGACAAGGGTCATACACGTAGAGCTCTATTTTGGGGCAATTGATTTGAAATCTGTGTGATCTACGAGTCGTTTTTCATGTATGTTATCAGACCAAAGTGAGATAAGTGTCTTTGTATCTCTTTAGAATGTTTAACAATAATATAAACTAGAATTTAATGACTTGGATGACTTTCACTCAAAAGTCTTGTAGAACTACATGATTGTAAGTGTTGTTAGGAAAGAGCAAAACGGTGATGAAAACCAGAGACATGAATGCAGGGATAAAATGCTTGGACATGAATGACGTGGCACAAGTTTGTGGCTGAAATTGCCACATTGGGTGAAACAGTCTTGTCGATACCTAGACTTACAGTATATGTCGCAGAGAAGGCCATTTATGATGTGATATGCAAATCAACTCCCCATCTAGCTGGGGTAAATCTAGTCAGTTTTTACCGTTTAACGTCTTTGAGATTTCACTTCGTATATTTACATCAGACGACAGTTAGTCATTTTGATACTGTTGTTTTGCCATGTATGTATCTTTCTTTTTCGCTAATTTTTTCAAAAGGTACAGTTACGTGACCCAATTAATGGCAGATTAGTTGGAAATCAAATTTCACATTCTTCTTAGTGGGGATCTTGCCGGGTCGTACAGTTAGCTAGGACCAAATGTATATGTAAGTCAACTCCGTTGAACCACTCGCTACAAGATGCATTTTAAACGTGTCAGTGACACGTCAAGTTATAATACCGGTACCGCAAATGCCCAATTAATGCTAATGATTTTGGTGTCACTCCATTAATCAATATTTTGTAGATCACTCACATGCATGTTTTTTAAAGGGACTGTTCCTAGAGATCACAGGCCCAACCTTGCCAGACCTAAGAGATCTGGTTAAGACGACCACTGAAGGTATATCGCAGTCACTCATCTTTAAGAGTATCGGTGCAATAATTGGAGCACCTCTAGGGGGACTCTTGTGCGACAAGCTGAGAAGTCACGTGGATCTTCTGATGTCACTTTCCATGATGGCGGCTGCCGTGTGCACGCTGTGTACCCCGTGGTTTGTAGTGCAAGCTGGGATGTCGGCTATGTTTTTTATCAACGGCCTGGCGGAAGCTATTATCAACGCAGGTAACAAGTACACTAGTGTTGCCTCGAATAACTGCTTGATGACTCCCCTGCTTATTGAAAGACTTGAGATTAGGTTCCTATGATTGGAGGAATGAGCAATCTGACTTTTGTAATTGGTCAACGTACTGTACTTGGTGTGGTATCTTGATTTAAGTGTCGAACGAGATTTAAAACGGCATTTCAGAAAGGAAATTCTGACAACTACGACAGAAATTATAATACATTATCAAAAATTAAAAGCACGCCAAAAATACACAGGCAGTGTCATTCTTTTAAAGGCCTCATCGATAACATTGAAATAGAATTAAAGTCACATGGAGCGACCTTTTTGTAGAACTTTGCTTTGGTTCATGATTTGGGATAGAACTCTACTCTAGAGGTTTAAATGCGGAAAGTCTCTACGCGATTTAATTCCTCTCTGTGAAATGAAGTGGGGTTTCCCACCAAGTCCGTTGTATTTCAAAAGGAACACTACATTGGTTACAACCAAACCAATAAATCAGATAATGTAACAAAAAAGATAGATGGAATTTGCCGAGTCCACGACGGTACAGCTTCTTAAAGATTGCTAATTTACTTATTACGACGTTATCTGGTATGACGTCAAAATTACAGATTTTCATAAATATAAAGTTAGTGTCTAAAATTGCACCTGGAAGCAGTTTGTGACATCAGCGCGTGGGTACTTTCTTGGCATATCATGCTTCAATCTTGCGACCTGCTGCTGATTGACCAACAAATTAATTACCGCCACAATGTCGAGATGACTTACATAGAGCGCCTTCGCGCCAATGGCGATTCATACCAGTGTGCAATTATTTCATTTCCAGGTGGAAACGCCATGTGTATGAAGCTGTGGGGAGATAAGTCAGCAGCACCAATGCAGTCTCTTCATTTTGGCTTTGGATTTGGCGCCATACTTGCGCCGCAACTTGCACGGCCATTCTTGGCGAAGGAACTTAATGATACTGGAGACGCCTTGAACGCCACTTCCGCATCCGGTGGTCTTTCCGAAACGAGGATAAACGTAGCGTACTTGATCATAGCTGTAATTGTCTTCGCAATCGCTTTGGTGATGCTGGCATTTTATTGTGTTGGACCCCCGAAAGGTTTTAAATTGCATGAAAGCAAAGAGCGGTTCTTTGCTGTATTGAATCCTGCCAAATGCGCGCAAGGAGATTTGTTGTTCGGCATCTTGATGTTGATTTTCTTGTTCCTATTTTACATCCATGTTGCCGGTGGAGAAAGAGCTTACGGGAAGTTCCTATTTTCTTACGTAGTCGACAACAGGACACAGTTCGATAACGGAGAGTTTTTCACCCGCGACGAAGCGGCGACGTTGAATACATTTTTCTGGGCATTTTTCACAGGAGGACGATTCGCTGGTATGCTCGTTTCTTTTTTGATCGCTCCTGGTTACATGTTGATTATTGAAATAGTAGGAGCTCTGGCTTCTGCACTCGTACTCAGTTTTGCCGGCTATCGTCAAAAATTGGTACTGTGGATTTTCACGTGTGCGTTTGGCTTCTTTATAGCCCCGGTGTTCCCTTCTGGTATGTCTTGGGCAAATCTTTACATGGACATGACTAGTATGGCGGTGTGTGTACTCATGATTGGCACTGGGGTTGGTGGGCTCATTTACCAATACCTTGGAGGGTATCTCTTCGATAACGTCGCGCCTTATTCGTTGTTTTATTTAGAGATAGGTTACGCCGTGTCACTGGCGTTAATCTACCTGGTGCTGAGCTGTATCGCACGGAGGAAGGGACAGAGAGACTTCACCGTAGGCTTAAACGAACATAAGGAACGCGAGGAGGACGTGGACGTTAAAATGACGCAGCTATAAGACTCCGGCCACTTTTGGGTTATGTGTTTCGAAATGTGTCAATCACATATAGTGTACCTAGAACATGTGTTACTCTCTGCCCCGTTAGACAAACGAAGGGAACATTCGAGTGTCACTGTACGTGTATTATAAACAATCGATATGTGGTTGGAACAATTAATGGACTTATGGAGAGCAGTGAGCAGTGTAGTAACCTTCTAGAGGAGCGAGCATCAAAATGGCAATAACTTGAGCCGTTCTACATCATTGAAAATCATCGTTTATGTGGTAGAGTGGACTCTTTTTGGTTTGCTTCTGAAGTTAGCGTTTATAATTTATTTACACGCCTTCAAGACTTGGGACAGCTTTCAACGATTCGTTCGACGGCAGGATTTTCCGACTCTATTGATTTGGATTTAAGGCGATTTGAAGTTTGTGTTTTCAGCTTGACCAAATTAGGACTTTGATAACATGTTGTACTTGTAAATGATATAAAGGTAAAATCATCTGCGGTCACTGACCTGTTTCATAAAATTACTTAAGGCTCAAGACAGAAATTTGGTCTTACGATCCCAATTCACAATTACTGAAAAATGTAATTTTGAGTGCAACGCAGTCTAGAGATAATTCGCAAAAATACCTCTGTAACTAGCAGTTTAGGGTATATTCTCAGAGATTGCGCGTTTGCTAAATCGAGATTTAATTGTTTTACATGAATACTTATGTAGAGTGTAAGGCCAAATTTCTGCCATTAGACTTTTATCAGTCAATATTCATGAAACAGACCCCACATGGCTGCTACCACATTATGAGCATCACCGAGAGAAAGGGGTGTTCCGTAGCCGCGGAAACATCACGAAAATGCAAGATCTCACGAGACTTCGCGAGATTTCACAATCTACTACAGACGAAGCACCTGATCACATTGTTTACTTTCCTTCACGCAACTCTTGCGTCTGTGGTTCACCTACAATAGTATCTACAGTCATTATAGGTGAACGTTGAATGGATATGTATGAACAATTATTCAGCGTTTGATATGAAGGTACATCTTTATTTGGTGTACATTTATGTGAAATTAACATAGTGTATGTACACGTGTGAAGATCACGGTGCTATCATACGCCACGTCGCTATTCATCTCTCAGTTTGCTTAATCCTCAGTCCGATATTAAAACTTTCGCATATCCATATATCCATTCAGCACCGTCTTATCCGCTTGTACGATTACAGTATACTCAGGACAACTGCACAGGCGACCATCACGCAACCTGTATGATAGGCCAAAAATAGTGAGGAACCTGCAAAATATAATATTTAATATTAATTTTATCGCATTCACCAATCACCTCAGAGGTACATTTAAGTTGCTGCTACGACCTAGTGGTATTACCGAAAAGTGTCATTTGAAAACCACATCTGTCGGCAGAGGGGGTTGCGTCCTCGTTGTTGCTGATGCCTTCGTCAGTGTCTGGTAGAAGGCGTTCTCAACAACCACTGCGTGGATGGTTCTGTTAAAGGAGAATGCCACCCGATTTAATTAGTCTTTTTTACCGTCTTAATCGGTCAATATCCTCATCGCCGACTTCACCCTGCCGAGATGTGTCGCGTTAACCTGTGAGGCAGGTGAGAAGCGACGCAGCGACGTCAGTGGTTCGTCTTCGAGTGAATGCCGCTATGTTGCAGTGCATCGGTTCCCGCTTGTCCGAACTATGAAGCTGCGAAAACAGCGGGTATATCTTTTTTTCTATTATCTCGAGAGCCCGAAATGCCGCTTAGGATGTGGTTCGCGGTAGTGAAGAATGAAAGGTATGCTGTTGATAGCAAGTATGAGGCCGTGAAATACATGTATCTCCGTGTCTGTGGCAGGCATTTCATCGACGGTGATTTCTCTGACGAATTCCGGATTACCAAAGAACTATCCATACGTTCCGTCGCCTATGCATGTTCACGGCGCCTCTCTAGTATTTCTTGATCAGTGTATTCCGGATCGAACTGATAGCCTGTGAAACCTAATGGTCCGACACGTAAAATCTTCGTCGGATGAGCTCTTGACTAAGTCGGAATTGGCGCCGGGCGAGTTGCCACGTAGACGTTTATTATTCTGCGTTCTCTTTCTAAATGAATTATTCTCACCCTAAAATGATCCTAACTAATGCTTTTATGAAATTGAAACAAAGTCTGTTTCACTAGATACAATTTGTAATGTCTTGAAGTGCTCGTGAGTGCAAATCTTTTGAGAAGCCAGTAGTCAATAAACCACTGCGTTACCGGCTTTTGATGCCGGCAACAAAGGTAATTGGCACCTAGGCCATGTGAGCGCATGCCCATTCAGTGTTTACTGACAGAAAGCTGTTGCGAAAAAATTACTCGATTTTATATGCTATTGTCACACGTTAGGGGAATCTTTATTTAGAAATACAAATATATTATTCAAATCATTGTTACTGTATAACATTTGCCCTGACGGTCTGTGGAAGGGGAACCCAATTTCGCGAACCCCGACAAGTAAGTCACGGTAGATTTTCAGTTTCGTGGCTAATTCACATAAATAATTACGTGCTCATTATTTCTTTGGCTCAATATTTTAGTCCTTCGTGACTGGAGGTTTAGTTTACAACTCAAGCTGGTTTATGTTAGTGCCAGTCCTGGCGGCCGCGACGGGCCTGATCAGGTTCCAACCCACTGGCCGGGATAATGAATCAGTCCGGCCTCGACGGGCCTGATCGGGTTCCGAGCTACTGGCCGAGATAACAAGCGCTTTGTGTGTTTAGAACTAAAAAAATCACAAGTATAAACAACACAGATTTAGGTTCTCCAGTCTATATTTAACGGAAGAATACTTCGAATTTATCTCCGAACAAACCCCAAACTCCTGCTACGGACCTTGGTAAATTGGCCTGCCGAATTTTGTAGGCTACGGTGTGTCCAAGACCAAAATATCCGTAACAGCGAAATAAGACAACACGTTTTTATAAGAACTAGGTTATTTGTAAGGTTTTTACATCGAAGTTTGATGATTTATTGGTGTTAAACGATGAATTGAAGCGATAAGCTGACACCAGTAACCCGTGTTGTGAACCGCTGAACAGACTGCGAGTGAAACCAATTACGCCATTGGATAATTTCAACACCTCCGTCTGCCGACAGGTGTCAGGTAACGCAACCAAATCTGCCGTTATCGAGAAGAACTACTCGATTTAAATTGATACAATATAGGTTGTTTTTTGGGTGGCATTCTCCTTGAAAAAATTTGTAGCTGACGCGTTACTACAATTTATGAAAACCCTCGGAAACCGGTATCGAGATTCTCATCTAATGGTGTTCTAAAGGTCATGAGATAAATTACCATTGGACCCCACTGCTAAACCATTGAGTCAAGTCTCTAGCTCGTCAGCTCGTTTTCATTTGTGTACACAGGTTAAATTTCTTGAAGTACACGCTGATAACGACAAAATGAATCAGGTTTTTCATGTATTGGATTCGGCTGATGCACCAACCGTATGCACTATTTTTCAAACTTGAAATCAAAATAGTGCTCGTGCCATTACGTTTGGACTACACATCCGCTTATGTAAACCATAAAACACAGGAGCTCAGCTTAATGGATATGGGTAAGTAATACATTACAGTGAGCTGCAAGCATGTAACGGCTTGCATTTAATAGACTCTTGAATGATGTTACGGCGTTTGGAACGGGTGAAAGAATAGACGTGAAACTCGAGAAACCAATATTTTCGAGTGACTGATGTCAGCATAGCATGATGACAATGGCAATCACAGTGATATTGTATTTTTTCTTTGCTGTATTGATCTTCACTGTGCTTCCACATTTTCATACTTCTCTAGGATTATTTGTAAACTTGTTGATGATATTCCAAAGATACATTGCTAAAAAGTTGAAGGAATTACGTGTAGGTTGGTGAATTGCTGAAAAATTACTTGTCAAAATGGCTCACTTTTGAGACACCTGATATAACATCGCAATAGCTAATGGGTGGAAGAATAGAGGATTTGAAGAGGACTTCGAAATGAATAGAGTTCAGGTGATCAGAGACAAGCTTAAGTGGGATGATCTTTTAAGAGCTCCCAAACATCAGGTGTGAAGGAAAGTTTTTCGTCTATCAGTATACCAAGATGGCTGTGCGACGGTTTTCTAAGAATTAAGTTTGAGGTCATAGGATGGGTCCACAAAGGAGAGAGAATTTTTAGATTTGGTGAGGGTGAGGTCAACGCTCTTTACGGTTTCAAATTCATTCTCCATTCTTGCGACCAATAGCTGAGTTTATTCAAGTCGTGGTGTGATCGCCAAAACCTCTTAGGGCTGTCTCCTGCAAAGGGGTAAAAAGCGCCGAGTCATCAGCATAACGGTAAGTGCTACATGACAGCTTATTGGGGTCATTAAAATAAATCCAGAAGAGCAGAGGGCCTACTACGCTACCCTGCAGTACACCTGCGTGTACAAACCCAAGAAGAGATGATGTTGAAAGAACACCGTCGACACGAGCATGTGTT